>JZKD02S1660937.1:55429-71396 GCA_000966675.3 Picea glauca | reverse complement strand
GCCCCGGAAGTGATGATTGATGCTATGCGATTCATTTCGTTGGTTTCAATCCCATTTCTTCACCCCTGTGAGCATCACCCGATGCAATGAGTGTTAAGTGGACTATTCAAATCATAAGACTTATTGGTTAGTTGCAACTAATACTCATGAATATGGGTCATATATTAATGACTTACACTACGCAGTTAATCTCGAAAATAATATCTAATATCTTGCACTGTGGAAGCCCCTATATGCTTAAACAATTCTTTTTTGAAAATGTTTCTTCAACTTCCACTAACATGGCCCATCAAAGCTCAGTGTTGGAACCATGGCTTTGATACCATTTTGTAACATCCCCGACCACAACCCCTATCGGGTAACGCTACCCAAACAACCTTATCATTGTTTTTTTTCTCTGATGCCACATTGTGATGTACCCGACCACTCAAGACAGGTCATGGTACCGAAAAACACATTCTTATTGAGCTTATGATAACCCAAAAAGTATCATACCCATCCATAAACCTGTTGGGCTATGGCACATAGAAACTCTTGCAAAACATCATACATATATAACTTAACATACAATTACATTCTGCTAATATACAGATAAATGTGGAAATAACAACAAATTCTATACGTACATCATATACAGGCTAAACTCATAAATATAAAACATGTGCAAATACAAAGCAAGTAAATGAACACATAAATGTTACTTATCTTTTTAGAGAAGACCACCAATTGCGTGCAGACCTTCCACGAACCTCCCAACCATAGACCACACTGCTCATCACTCTCAATAGTGGGTCACCCCCGAGATGGGACTAAACTCCACCGGGCAAGGGATTCCTAAGCTTGGCAAGGAAAAAAGGAAAGTCACAAAGATCAATAGGAATGATTTTCCGCCAGGAGCCACTTACGCCCACAGCCCACAGACCCTCATTCCCCACACGCTTGTCCCACCCGAGGAGTGTACACCTTCACTATCACAATTCCATCGGATGTCCACTCCCCATCCAGGGATTCAACAACAGGATGGACCGGAAGTCTCAGAGCATTGTAGTTGCTACGAGACTTCCTCGAGGAGAACTCACTTCCCCAACACACTCTCTCACCTGGAGAGATTTTCCCACATGCCTAACAACCTGCCTATTCAAACCAACTCTTTAGAAAATACAACAACAACATTTGGCTAATGCACATGTGATGGAAACAACCAAAAACGAGTAAGGACATAGAATATGGAAGCAATCCATATTCATCCAATGAACTGTGTTGAACACAAAAACAACAACAAACCGCTAAGACATGGCACGGGATCAAGAAACGTACAGGTGTGCTATGATTCATAGGAAAAAATGGGTCAACTTCACAGGTTTACTGGTTTCAGAGGTGCACGAATGATGCAGAGGTCAACGATGGAGATGATGGCTCAGTACGTGAGTCAGTGGGTGAATAAGGTAAGATGGAAGACTTCCCAAGAATGGAAAGATTCCCCCCCCCCTCAAATGGAAAGAGTGGTGAGGGAACACGAGCATGGGGGGGGAGAGACGGGAGAGTGGAGGGAGAACCCCCCAATGAGCTGGCTTTCCCAGCTATAAGTTGCATGCACTCAGTTTGACACATGTATTCCTGAAGCTGCATGAGCTCCACTTAACACTTGTTCCCTTTTCCCGAGGAACTTAGAAAAACACGGATTATGTCCAACCTTAGCCTTTTGGAAATAATAATATAATATTATTCCTTTAGAGATAAGCCCTCTAGCCTAGCCTCTAATCCTAGAAACTTAGCCCCTTCCCTCACCCTACCTAGTGGAGCTTAGTCCCCTATTCTCTTTTATCGTGGTCGGTCTACACACAACGATGTATTTATATTAATGATATGAGTATTTACATATACAAAAACAGGCTCTTTGGGCTTTATCATCTAGGCTCTCCAGCCTAATCATCACATAAGCCTCCTAGCTTATAATCACTTGGCTCACCAGCCTACAAAACATATTTACATTCATAATTACCACTGGGGATCGGTCTTGGGATGTCACAATTTAGCTTGCTAGTTGTGCTTTTCCAGAAACCCGAGGGGTTTAATACAAAACATATTTTGACTATGGTTCTCCCATCTCCCAGGAAGGTATAGACCGTAAGAAAGACATACGTGGATTAGAACAGATTTGGACTATTGTTCTCCCCTCTCTTAGGCAGTTATGGACTCTAAGAAAGACATGCCTGGATTGATCGAAGACCATACCTATGCTAGAGGAAACTATAGATTACATAGCTCCTTGGTATAATTCTCGTAGCTAATAGCTTTTCCTTGTAATGACTCAAACATAGAGATTATCTTGGCAATCAACGTAGTGAAAATAACGTGGATATCAACTTGGTCTAAGCATGTGGAAGATGCATGGCTGAGTTATATCTCCTATAACCACGTTGGCCACAAACATGAAGATATACTTTCCAAGTGGCTTCATCTTGCCATAAATAGTCCGCCCTTCGAGTTTTGAATTAATGAATTCATAGGTTGCAACATGGCTAAGATAAAATCTCTAAGTGACAATGGTTGTATTTCCTTATGTGGTTGTATTTCCTTATGTTTCTGTGATGAAGTTAGAAGAGATAAGATATTACATTAAATAAAAAACTCTCATAGATAAAATCTCTAAGTGACAATGATTGTATTCGCTTGTGTTTATGTGATGAAGTCAACAAAGATAATAAATTTTCCTAGTTGTTATTGTGACGTACCAATGGAAGTCAAGGTTTCAAATAATTGAGGAGATGGATGGGGCTATGTATTTCTCAAGTTTATTTCTTTCAGATCTTGACATGACTCTACATTGATAGAAGATATCACAGCTTGGACTCGCTCATTGCCAGCCAGTCAAATTGTCAAGTCATTGTCTCTTAAAGACTGAACTGTGCATGATGTCTTGTAAGATGGTGTCAAAGCCATGGTTACACATTTGGCATTTCAATAATGTATTTGGGAATTTCTATAGATGTTGTTGCCACATCTTGTTATTATAATCAAGATTAATTTTATAGCCACCCGTTGGCACTACCTTAACGTTTGTAGAGAGTACTGTAGTTGATTCCAGTTAGTTAGAATTTTTTTTGGAAGATTCGACGTCCAAATTATTTGTTAGCCATTAATTATGCATTGCAAGCATAGATTCGCCCAGTACTTCACCTTTATGTTTATGGTCATTGAAGGGTGAAGGAACTGCTAAAATCTCTAAAATAAGGGAGATCACCGTTTTGACAGGTTAGTGGAAATAACCTTAATCGTTTAAAATAAGGGAGATCATTGTTCTGACAGGTTATTGGAAATAAACTTAATCGTTTAAAATAAGGGATATCATTGTTGTGACAGGTTGGTGGAAATAACCTTAATCGTTTACCATCAGTAAGAAATGACCACAATTTCATAAAATATCGTTGACAAATTCCAAGTGGGAATACAAATAGTAGGAGGTCAATAACCATGAGCAAGTTTTGTTAGTATTCTTTTGAATCCTTTTTCATAACACGGAAATCAAATACAATTCAAACAGACAACTCGGTACCAAATAAATAAAAAGGATTTATAAGATTTCCCGGGGACTTTCTTACTCACGCATTTAAAAAGAATCTACTTACATGAACATTCATTGCCTCACAAATCTATGCAAATTCCGATCTTCAATTCAAACAATTACAACAAATATATGCAAAACAAATGCTAGTTATATCATGTCTATAAATAGCAACTTTGTTTTATAATCTATTCTTCTTTAGATATGAAACATGGTTAAATTAAATTCTTTCTTACTTATCAAACCTTTTTTTTCTATCTTACTTAGAGGCAAGGGCGTGTTGCTTTCCAGCTCCCCTTGTTTTCTTTTGAAGCCATCCAAGTGTTTGTCAACTCTCAAAACTATGGATAGTTACACAAAAACCAGAGCGATTTCTATTCTTAATGAATGTGAATCAGTCAAAGTGTAGTAAGAAAATCGTTGAAATATTCTCTTGTGTTGAACTGGTAGAGACCATATTTAGGTGGTTAAATTTTTAGATTTGATATCTTGAAAATATTAGCATCACAGTTCTAATTGAATCCTTGAAATTTTAAAGAACAAAATGGGTTATGTATAACTGAGTAAATCCTATGTGTATGCGCTATTTTAAAGTTCCCTTGGTAACATTCTTCTTATCGTAATTGATAATTCTAACAGAACCTTGAGTATTATTCTGCTGCAACTTAATAAGCCTAGTAATTTTTACCAAAAGAAAATTTATATGTATAAGATGTTATGTATACACATGCAACCTTTATAAGGTTTAAAAGGTATGAAATGGACATAGATTTTTACAATATTATGTTATGAATAAATTAAAAATTAATACAAGTATGCTATTGAGTAATTGGATCGGAACTACTTAAGAATGAAAATTCTTAGTGAGTGTATTGTTGAGGATATTATATGATCTGGGATCTTCATCGAAGTGAATTATTAAAGAATTGTGTTAAATGAGCATGAAATGAAGTGTGCCATAAAGAAGGAATAACTCAATAATGAAGAGACATAAGAATCAAATCCAAACACAAAAAAATTGATAACAAAGTTCGTCCTTGGTGGACTACGTCTCTCGGTCCTTCTCTCAAATGTGTAGGTTTTTTTATTAACTCGGCAAAATAATTTGGAAAAATAAATAAGTATACCCCATTTTGGAGTTAAGTTCCAAAACCTTTGCTCAGATCAAAAAATAGACAACAACACTAAATTTGTGGCGTCGAATTACACAAAAATAATTGTCTCCACGCCTCGATCTAAGTCTGGCACTTTCATTCCCCTTGAGAAATCTTGTCTCAATTTTCATTCCTGCAACCTTCATTAATCATAATACTTTTGCATTGAAATTTGTGCCCGGTACAGAATGGTGCACGCCTTCCTCCTCCCGTGCATGGGAAAAGTTCAATTCTTAAACTAAATGGCTAAGCGAATTAACCAACATGGATTTTTGGCCCGTTGGTTGGCGACTATGTATGAATGGAAAATAGTAGGGGGAGGTCTCGGGGTCAATCCTGTAGGCCTCATCCCTTTGTCCTTTTGTTTTAACCATAGAACATTCACATGTGGATATAGTGTAACCTCCATTATATTTAGTGGTATGGTTGGCAGACTGTTTTTTGTTGACCGGATGTGGCGAGATATACCTAAATTTGGCGGACTGGGGGTTAGTGCCAACCAAACTCCCTTTTTTATATATTTTATTTATTTTTGGTTGCTGGCCCTCATTGGTCATTTTCCCTCTGCCATGTGGCATACCATGACTAGGCCACATGGTGGCATTTGATTGGCCCATGCCATCCACTTCCACAGTCACCCTGCCACATTAGTCTGCTACGTCTCGTATGGTCTGCCACATGACTGTATGGATTGCCACATGGCACTTCCTCATTGGTCCACATGTTGACCCAAAAAATGTCGAAAATGAGTGACATGTGGCAGCCTCTAGTGCTTCCACGTCACCATGTTGACGTTATCATGACACATGTTTCCCTCTACGTGTGCCATGTAAATTGTACGGACGCTGATGTCATCCGTACTGATGCTGACGTCAGCAGTATAGATGCTGACTCATCCCTGCTGACTAGGCAAGGTTGAACAAAACTTTGACTGCGGATATCTTTTGATCTATAGTTACGTTTGATGAGTCATTTACGCCATTGGATAGCTTGTGACGCAATCTTCGCGATGATACCATTTTAACCAAGTTTTGAGAACCTTGAATTTCTAACCTTTCTCTGTATATTGAGGCCATTCTAAGATTCCTGAGTTGCTTCTGTGAGTTCTGAGTTATCCTTAGTCTTCTCTAGATCATTTTTGGATGATTATATATAAAATATAAAGTATGTTCACTTATCTCTTTTTACTTTTATTCATTGGATAGATATATAAAAATATATATACATTAGAATATTATTCATCATCAATTAGAACCTTGAGTTTTTGTGATATTTATATGTAATTCTTGGTGAAATAAGAGAAGATAATACATTAGAATATTCGCTTGTCACTAATTATAATCTTTTAGATTTGGGATATTTATATATAAGTCTTGGTGAACAAAGAGAAGATGATCAATATGTATGAACTTTCGATAACTAAATTATGGTGCATTCTTGCAAAGTTATAATTGGTTTAGATGAACATAATTTCCAACACTTCGTTTATATTATAGAATCATTAAATTCGTTATGCAAATTTTTACTTTAAAAGGGTGATCTATTGACCATCGTAATGAATATTTTTTATATGTTGTTAACATAAATTACTTAAATTATGGATTGGTTGGCTTATGGGTATAAATATCTTCTTGTTCCTCAGAACGACTGACAGTTCTTGGACCTTAAATGGTCAAAATTGATCAGATGAATCCTGGACTTGAGCGTCGATTATGTGTCTTGAAGGTCCTAACCTTGTAGGGTTGAATAGTCAGGTAGACAATGTATTTTGTTTTTAAGTAAAAAAGTGTTTGGATCATATTGCATTACCTTTCAAAATGTACAGATAAGCTTGGTCTACCAACTCTCCCACCGAGTTAACGGAAACCAAAACAGCTAGCATCCAATACTGCCTATTTCAAAAAATGGGAGGCCATCTTTCATGGCCACAGGAAACCAAGACAGATGCAACCCTCAGTCTGAAAATACACACAGTCTTTGAGTTATAGTGGAATTGAACCCTTACAGTTCTAGAGCTAGAGCTCTATCCAAAACTATGGTTCTAACCAAAAACGTAAACTAAAACAGTTACTCGGTGGCCATCGACGTGTCCATGTCAACATCTTCTTCAAGCTTTCTCGCTCTGGTTGGCAACACGAAAGGTTGTGCCCATTTCGGGCAGCTCTGCCCTGCTGGTGTGTTAGAGTAGGTGTCGTATAGCATGTCAATGCGCTGGTTGATTAGGATGGCACGGTGGATTTGGTCTGCTACCTGGCTCTGCATGTCAAACACCAGCTCCAAGTGCTCCAGGTGGAAGAATGGCGATTGGACACGCCACCCATCTTACATGATGGATAGGGGATGTGGCATGGGATCCATGCCACCCTCCATTGCCCATCCACCCTCCTTCATTTCACCAACTGGTTTGGTTTCCTCTGCCTCTCCCGTCGAGTTCCCCATGGCCTCATCCGGTTCATTTAGACGGTCATGTTCTTTCTTAGCATGCACATCATTAGTGCCCAAGGAGAATTCACATACGCACGCTGTCTACTGTGTGTCCAGTGCCTCTGGGGTCTCTTCTTTGATGTAGCATGTGGGAGGCTCCTCCAGATGGTATAACCCTCTGTGGGGGTTTTTCTATGCCTCTGTGGCCTCCATGGTTACCTCCCCCTGAAAGAAGGTTGGGGGATTCCAATTGTTAGGTACAGTAAAGAGGAGATGTTTCAGAGGAAACTGAATTGGTTCTTCCGGAAACATTTCCTCCATATAAGCCATGGGAGGAGTCCTGGGATTTCTGTCTCTGTGGACGAGTTGCGTTCTGGATATGGATAGTTCCCTTTTGAAACTCTATTGTCTCTTCCAACGAGCATCAAAGGCATACCAAGTAGTGCCCCTGCGGGGCTTACCTCTTTCTCGTGGCATGGTAATGAGAAGAATGATGACCACAGTGATGATGGTGTTGTTGTAACTACACCAAGGCTCAGACTGGTCTAGCTGGTGCAGGCCGAAATCAATATGGGTGAAGCCATGGTCAAATTTGGTGATATCCCTGAGGACGGATGTGACAGCCTCCTCCATTAAGGCCCCCTTTTTAATTCTCTGAGTAGTCGTCCTGCTCACGCGTGTGGGAGGACTCATACCATGGGCTTGGCTATGCGGGCTTGCTCCCATCCTTAATGGTGAGGAGATGGGAGCCGTCGACCCATATTTATGGCCCAGCCTGGCTCCTGACCACGTGGCCTAGCTACGCAACCTTGCACCCCATCCGGGGTCAGGTAGACAATGTATTATTGTTACCCTTCTAATGCTATAATTTTAGTGTTCTACAAGTTAGACTTAAATAAAGTTGATATATAATCATGATCGTGTTGAAAGGTTGACGGAGTATCAATTTTAATTGTGATTAAACTTAGATTCTTACTCGTTGGCATCCCTATATATATTTCAATATTAAGATTTTTATGTATTGGTTGTGTTAGAAACTCCCTTACCTTTGATTTTATAAAAAAGAAAAAGAAAACACACACACAAACACATATATATACTACCTATTGAAATATTTTAATTATGTATTCGGTTGTGGAGATGTCACAATTATGTTTTACCTTGTGATTTGAGTGATAAATTAAGATTTAAAAAGTAAGCATTTAAGGGTTGATTTTATGATTTTTCTTAAAGTAATGATGAGTTATTTTACCACTTTATAAAAATGTGTCATTTTCATACCTCAATTTTAGAATGGTGCTTACGGTAGTAGTACCTTTCAATTTGATGGTTGATTTTGAGGTTTTGGTTTTAATGGTACCAACTCCTAAAAATACGATTTCAAATTATCTAAAATTTTAACGTTTTGAAAAAAAAACTTTAACGTCATTTATTTAGGTGTTGATTTTATGTTGTTTATGAACTATTGTTTGAGTTTTGAAGGTCATGTTTAAAAAATGTTGTAATTGTGACCCCGTTTAAAAAAATGGTGGTACCGGTAGCACCACCTTTTGATTTGGGGGTTTCTTTTCATGTTTTTTTTGCAAAAATCATGGTTTTTGGGGCTAGAGTTGAACCGGATTTAAGAGTGAAACGAACTGATTAACATAATGAATACAATAAAAATAGAGATATGAAGACCAACACAGATATCCAGTGAACAATATATTCTATTGAATAAATGAAATAGGATGAAACTGTAAAACTGCAGAACTAAAACATTTCCTCAAATGGTGGTAGCTATCTCTGAGAAGAGATGTGCCTGCTACATGCATCAGTCTAAGAATAATGATTACAATGAGGCTCCAGAAGCCTTTTTACATTACGCATGAATGCTAAAACCATAGAAATCCAAAAACCTAACCCTAGGAGATGAAACGCCAAAAGTTATGTGGGCCCCTATGGGTAAGTTGGTACCTCAACTTCCTAGGATTGTAACAATTGCATACGACCTCTATTTTAAGCATGTGATAACCCGTTGGAAATTCATTTTTGATAACTACGCATTACGATGTCAAACTTTGACTCTGTCTATAATTTGACTATGGCGAACCAAAAAAACACTATTTAGGGCCCAAAAATGACCCTGTAAGTATAGAAAGATGTGTTGACATGAAAACATACAAAATAAGTTAGTTGGATCAGGTGGGAGGCCACCAGTATCCACCTGGAATATGTGTAGGGCTTCAAAAAGCCCCGAAAGTGTAGAACCCACAATTACAAATAAGTACAGAAGAATGTCCTGAACTAAAAAATGTCAAGAGGAGCCAATTAGAATAGCTAGGTAGCCACCAATATCCGCTTGGATCAGTACTCCCCATTAGGAACCAATGGTCTCCTTTTTGTTGAAGTCCCCCATCAGGTGAGGAAAATTCTTCTGAATTTGGCCTCAGGTGAGCCACTTTCCTTGGTGGAGGAAATTCCCTGCCTTGACAATCTGATAAATATTGATCCTCTACTGATGAGTTCCCTTGACCTCTGTGTCCACAATCTGATCAGTGGATGCATGTTCCATGTAGTCAAGGTTGAGCTATGTTGGTGTCATTTGTTCTCTGATCTCTCAGGTGTCCAATAATGGTGGGAAATATGGTTGAAGGAGATCCACATTGAACACTGGGTGAAAGCCAAGGAAGGGTGGAGTGTTGAGATCAAAAGCATTGCTACCCATAGCCTTGGTGATAATGTAAGTCCCATAGAAAAGTGGGAGGAGATTTCGATGGGTCCATGTAAGACGATATTTATTCAAATGTAACCATACCTTGTCTCCAATATGAAATTGGTGCGGTACCCTCTGTTGATCATGGCGCTTCCTATACTTAGCATTGGCTTTCCTCAAAATCTCATGGAATTGTTGGTGGATGTGTTGAATCCATTGAATGAATTTGGTGGCTTTGTCATTCTTAGAATGAACATGGGAAAAGTTTGTCTATGTGTTTGCAAGAGGTAGTGCAACATCAATGGGACCCAAGGGTTGGAATCCCAGCCCCACCTTAAATGGGATATGGTTGGTGGAGCTATCGAGAGGCATGTTGTAAGTGTGTTAAACATAAGGGATACTCTCATCCCATGTACGTGGATTCTTAGAGTTGTACATGTGAAGGATGTGCAAAATCATCTGTTTGACGACCTATGTTTGGTCGTCTGTTCAGGGGTGGAAAGAAGTGGATTTAGTGAGCTTGGTGCCCAACAGTGACTAGAGACTCAACCAAAATGTGTTGAGTAACTTGTTGTCCTAGTCAAAGATGATGGTCTATGGTATCCTAAAATGGACCCACACTCGTTCGAAGAAGATCTTGGTAGTATATTCCATTGTGATGTTCTTCTTGCAAGCTGTGAGGATGGCCATATTCGAAAACCGATCAACGACCATAAATACACAATAATTTCCTTTCTTGGTGGATGAAAGGCCAGACATGTAATCTATCGATATGGATTCCCAAGGCTTCTCGGGGGTAGGAAGAGGGGTGTATAATCCTTTCTTCTTGATGGTTTACTTGGAAATGGAACATGAAGTGCATGATCTGATATACTTATTGACATCCTGTTGAAGTTTTTTCCAATAAAAGTGTTTCTATAGAACGACCACAGTTTTATCCACACCAAAATGCCCTTCCATTCGAATGTAGTGGGATTCCCAAATCATATTTTCATGCTCACTTGCAGGGACACAAAGATGTCCTAGATGGCATAATAGTCCATCCTAAATGTGAAAATAGGTGACATTTGAGCCTGTACCCAAGAGCTAATAGGTGGTGGAAAAGTTTGGATCTTGCTAATAAATTTGGGGCCATTCAGGCCTCATGTCCATAGGAATGGCATGCAGGGGTGAGTGCAACTATGGGAGGTCAACTGATGCAGTCAATAACATGATATTTTCTCCATGTCTTATACTTGATGTTGAGATGGAATTTTTGCAGGTAGGTGGACCACTTCTAATGGCGGTCATTGTGCATATTCCCCTGTATTTGTATGAACTGTAGAGGCTTGTGATCAGTGTGGATGATCATCTCCTTTCCTAGAATGTAATGTTTCCATTGACGACTGATTTGTACAATGGAATACATTTAGTTGTCATAGGTGGGGTTTTTCCAGACAATATCTGAGAGTGTCTTACTATGATATGCCACCGGATGACCATGTTGAGTGAGAATTGTGCCTACAACATAGTCTGATGCATTAATATCAATATAGAACAGTTGTTACAAATCGAGAAAGGAGAGTACCGGAGTTGAGCACAAGTGATTCTTCATATCATCAAATTCTCGTTATTGTTCCCTCCCCCACACGAACGTTTCCCAGCCGCCTCCCTTGGTCACTTGATTGAGGGCCCATGCAATATGGGAGAATCCCAACACAAATCGTCGGTAAAATTTTGTGAGTCCCAAGAAGCTTCAAAGCTCGGTTAGTGTGGTCGGGGTTGGCCAATCACGGATGACTTGAATATTAGTTGTATCAACATGTACCCATGTTCATCAACATTGTAGCCCAAGTATTGGACCCTATTCAGACCAAAGGAGAATTTTTCCAAGTTGGCATATATCGTTTGTTGTTGTAGAGTGCTCAGAACCTGTTGAATATGCTGCATGTGCTCCTCCCAAGTTCTGTTGAAGATGAGGATGTCACCCAAATATACCACCACAAAAGAGTTGGTGAAGGATATCAATAGATCATCCATCAACCTCATGAAAGTGGCTAGTGCATTTATTAAGCTAAAGGGTATGACCAACCATTCGAAGGGACCTTATTTAGATTTGAAAGTTGTCTTCCATACATCAATTGGTTTGATGGGAACCTAGTGGTAGCTATACTTTAGGTCAATATTGATGAATAACATTTCCCTCTTGAGTTGGTCAAGAAGGTCATCAATCCTAGGAATTGGATATCGGTTCCTCACTGTGATTTTGTTTAATTATTTATAATCAATGCATAGTCACCAGGTCCCATCCTTCTTCTGCACTAGTACAATCGGGCTTCCGCAAGGAAAAGAGTTGGGTATGATGTGCCCCTTTTGAATAATCTCTTGGATCTGATGCTTGATTTTTTCATTTTCCATCAGTGAACAATGATAGACTGGTCCATTAAGAAAAGGTGCATCGGGGTTTATATCAATTCAATACTTGAGTTGGTAGTGCATTGGCACCTTGGTGGGTGAGGATAAGATGTCTTGGTACTCTTACACTATCCTGTCCACTGGCTTCTATTGCAAAGGGAGGCTCTGTGTAGAGGCCACGGATGTGGCGGGGACCTTTTTATTATTATGAGCATGGATCACAAAGAAGATGAACTTCTCGGTCTATGAAATGATGTTGTTGCATTGCTTAGCATAGATTAAATAAATAGTGATAGGCGACGCTACCTTTGGTATCTTGTACAATTCTTTACCCAAAGTAGTGATAACACTACAGGGTCTAGACTCATACACATCATGATGCTTCCACAACTATGTTTGTCCTAAAAGAACATCACAAAATTCAAGGGGATCAATATCACACAATACCTCGTCTTTGAAAGGCTTGATGTCGTAGGGAAAACGACACTCTTGGTTAACAGTGAGATCTCTTCCTTGGATAAGCTTATTGATGGTGTAGGGTCATGGGTGCGGTGTTTTCGGCAATTCTAGCGGCTTAATGACCTCTGCTGAGATCAGGTTCTTCTGATTGTCGCTATCGATAATCAAATGAAGAAGATACCCCTTTACCCACATTTCCGTGTGAAAGAGGCGTTCCCTTTCCTTTGTTTCTTCTAGTTCGCTTGGCTGGAATTTAGTGGTAGAGACAATGGCACTAGGTTCAACATCGATAATCCACTTTCCTCCTTATGTATTTGATTCTGATTCAGAATCTACCTCTGACTCAGAATCCTTCATCTCGGCCATGCGTGACTTCTTAGAGAGACATTCTTCAATGTCGTTCCAAGGGATTTTATGGTATTCACACCATTTTCCCGTGTCCTTATTCGTCTTCTCATTGTCCTTCTTGTGTTGCGGCTTGGACTGGTTGTCCTGAGAGTTGTCATCTTTTCTTTGTCCCTTACTGTGTGGGTTGGGGCTCCCTTTTCCTTGCTTTGGCTGTGAGGAGTTTGCATCTCACCTCTTCTGCTTAAATTTCTACTCGATCTTGACAACATATCTATAAGCCGTACCTAATGAGGTTATTTCTAGAAAATTTATTTCTATTTGAATGTATCTATGTAAAAAACCGTAGTATTTTAGCACCATGTGTCTCTCAGAGTCTTTGATACCCAATTTGGTACACAGGGTATGGAAAATATTAGTGAAAATGGTACTGTCTGGTCCCTTTCCTCACGCAGGGTGGTCCATTTTATTTACTAGTCCTCGTATCTTCCAACATGGTATTATTGTTCTTTAATGTCATCCAATAAGGAATCCCATATAGGGGCAACCACAAATATTGCATATTCCTCTATGGCCCTTTGCTTAGAGTAGGTATCCCACCAATCCTTAACATGGGGGATGGCCTTGAGGAGTGAAAAAGTAATCTTTTCCCTTTCGAAAAAATTGTGGACTGAAAAATACCATTCAAGAAGATTCAACCATTTATCTACAACATCTTCATATATCAGTCCTTCAAATAATGGAATATCAAAATTTACCTATACTTTGAAGGGGGTTGCATGGCCACTTGATGAAGATGCTTCTCCTGTGGGTAGTCGCTGAAGGAATTGCGCAAAGTTGTCCATCATTTCATTCCTTTGTCGCATAAAGGATTCCTCGAGAAAAATTTTAAAAGGATATCATGCTCCATCATATTTATTTTCGTCCCCCATGGGTTGTTTTCGAGCTCGGCATGACCGATCTTGAAACAGATCGATTGGTGCAAGTCCTAACTTCTTGTACCCAGATCTTGTCGGGGACATGCACAAACAAAATTAAATGAAGAGCATCCCACTTTGATACCATTGATTTGGATTTAGGGGAAAAATGAACTGATTAATAGACTAAATACAATAAACACATAGATATGAAGACCAACATATATATCCAATGAACAATATCTTCTATCAAATAAATGAAATAGGTTGAAACTGTAAAACTGCAGAACTGAAACACTTTCTTGAATGGTGGTAGCTATCTCTGAGAAGAGATGTGGCTGCTACGAGAATATATTTGATGATAATGATTACAATGAGGCTGCAAAGTCCTTTTTAACATTACTCATGAATTCCAAAACCCTATACATCCAAAAAACTAACCCCAAAAGTTATGTGGGCCCCTATGGATAAGTTGGTACCTCAACTTCCCAGGGTCGTCACTTTTACATACGAAATACGTTTTAGGTGTGTGATAGCTCGTTGGAAAGGTATTTTCCATAAATACGCATTACGTTGGCAAAATCTGACTCTGTCTACAGTTTGATTGTGGCGAGCCAAAAAAACATTGTTTAGAGCCCCCAAAAGGCCCTAGAAGTACATAAATATGTGTTGACATAAAAACATACAAAATAAGCCAGTTGGATTAGGTGGGAGGCCACCAATATCGACCTGGAATATGTGTATGGATTTATACAACCCTAGAAGTGTAGAACCCACAATTAAAAACAAGTACAGAAGAACGTGTTGAACTAAAAATTATCATGAGAAGCTAGTTGGAATAGGTGGGTGGCCACCAATATCCACCTGGATCAAGAGTTCTCGTTTTGAGGTTATATTTATCATTAAGTCAGTAAATTTGTTAACATCATACTAATCCTAAATCCCCAACCAAATAAGTATACATATTTGACAAAGGAAAATGACTAGTGAACATTTAAGTGTTCACCATGCCTCCTTAGGGTTCTTCAGATCCTTTTGTATCCCCTACTACTACGTATACTTCATATTTTCCAACCTTTTCACTTTATATTGTTAATCCCACTCAACTAAATTTAATTTCCCTGATCACTCCTATGTGTAATGTCCTCAAATTTTAGAAAATTAAATTCTAAGTTGAATTTTGAAATAAATTTCCATTTTTGGAAAATTCAGATTTGGAATTTATTTTCCATTTATGGAAAATACGAATTTGGATTTTTGGATTATGTAATTAATTATTTGATGATTTTTGGGAAAATGTTTGACTTGCCCACTGTCCTCTTTTATTGGACACATGTATGAGAAAAACTTTTAATAAATTTGATGTTGGAAGATAAATGAAAAAATTGGGTTAAAAGTAGTTGACCATGACTCCATGAGTGGGGAACATGTTTGAGTTACCTCAAGGATGATTTTTACAAGTGGAAGAAGTCAAATTTGACCACTAGAAGCCCCTAAAAATCAGCGATTTGTAAATCTGTGAATTTCCCCTAGGAGGGAAAGGAATGGAAAGACCTAGGCACAATAATATAAACAACATATGTGGGAGGCAGGATGCTGCTTAGTATGTTGGAGGAATGGAGAATTGTTTGTTGTTATGAGCATTCATAGTGTGAGGCGAATCATTTTCTTATTTGTTGATGGTGACTATAGCTAAGGGGGATAATTCAATTCGCGCTTATGGACTCATGTTCAGGCTAGGGGGTGATCAGGACAAGAGATTGTGGTTGTTCTATCTACAATTGGGTGTAATGTGGTTGCTCCATTTGTTTCCCAGCATCAACTTTTTCACATATGTATTTTTATATGTGTATTTAAATTTGGTACTATGATAATGATGTTTTAGTATTTATACAGTTGTTGCCATATCTTTGTCATTGCATTTATAAACAAATCTTGTTGAAAGAACTATATAGCCATATTAGTTGATATGGGTTGCCCCTGTGTAAAATAGTTGTAGTAATATGTTATTAAC
>JZKD02S1660937.1:0-22636 GCA_000966675.3 Picea glauca | reverse complement strand
TCCTCACGGAAGGCACGTGACAAGGAACCTGACAACGGTCACCCAAGTTCACAATAATTACCGACTCCACAACCCTCATTTCCTAACTCCGAGTAATGATTGTACATAAATCCAGTCGTTGGTAGTTCCGGCTAAGTTCATCTGGAGCAGGCCTATGAATAAATTTTTCGTTTCTGATATGCCTTGTTTCCATGCTTTGACAATGAGGTGCAGGTTCTCAATGTTTTTTTGCCAGCATGCTTTTACTTTTTTGATGCGCTTTGGGAAGGGGAGTTTCTCCTATCTTCTTTTTAGTTCTGATGTGTTCAGGGCATAGTTGGCAAAGTTCATGATAGAAAAGTTGTTCATTTTTTAAATTTTCCTCCAAATGTTCAAGCAAATCATCGGCCTTATTTCCGAAGGAAACTAAATTTTGCGATGTTTCCCAGGCTTTAGTAACTAGCTGCATTCTTTTGTTGGTGTTGTTCCTTACAATGGCTCTTGAGCATGCAAGGAGGGTAGAGGATACTTTCATCTTCGCCGCAGTGGTAGAAGGCATATTTTTTTCCAAAGGACTGGCAAATTATGGTGTTGCAATGAAAGCCTGTTCAAATTCGTTGAGGCGGTGTTTCATATTAGCATAATTCGTCTCCATTCCTCCAATGGAATCATGAAGAACGTCACTGGTTACCTGGTGAAACAAGTAGATTTTGGACGGGGTCATTTGGCTAAAGTCAATCTCTGTTTGAAATTTGTCTTTCCTGTTTGTTACATCTCTCTTTTCAATGACCATACTTTTCGATTGGCTGTCAAAAATAGCGCTCTGGATTATGAAGGATTCATCTATGTCAAAAAATTCAGTGTCAGATATGTCCACCACGGATGACCCAATTTTTTTCATCTTCTCATCTTCAATTTCAATTTACAGTTTTCCACTGTCAATTTTGAGTTCCTCCGCGTGGCTTGGATTGTTTTTTTCTCTTCTTCGTCAATGGAACTTTGTGAGAACTATCAATATTTATGCGATGAGGGTTCTTATCTCCTTCTTCATTTGAAGATTTTTGGGTTTCTTTCTTACTGGGATGGACCGTCGAAGCGACGCTCCGTGGTGTCATGCTCTTGGGAGTGCTAGCGAGGGACTGGGTACTCTTCTCATCGGATACTTTACCATGTTGTCTGTACAATTCAATTGTGTTTTGCAATGTCTTTGCGTCGCAATGGGAAGAAGCAGGATTGTTGTGGACACTCTCCATGTCTTGGTTCAGGTGTCTATGGATAAAAGAGGTGTTAAAGCAACCACCTAGTAAATGTTCTCCAAAAATTCCATTGGGGTCGAACCCTTTTAGCCTTTCAACGTACGTTAGGTTCAATTTCTTGAAATGGGTGGAAAACTCGTCAATCTTGTTGATGTTTCTGCACACGAAGTCTCCAACTTTCCAGGGCAGAGGAATGAACTATTTTTTTTTCTTGCCATGGAAAAAATGCAACCAGTGGTTGTATTGCTTTGTTATTTCTGCAACAAACATCTTGTCCATGATGTGGCATGGAAGGAAGGAATGATTTTCCTTAGAGCAAAATACCATGAGGAGAATGTGATTTTTCTTTTGCTGAAGTGTGTCGTTCTTGTTCAAAAACTTGCTTGTGTGGCCAGACATCCGCGAAGCATCCTTGCCTAACAGTAAATCTTTGAAAACTGAGACAAAGCCATTAAAAACTTCATAAAAACAATGGGAGGCCTTGTGTCTCCACAAGGCATCGTGCCAGAATGTTACTGGGTCGAATCCACGGTTTATTTTATTGGAAAGAGAAATTTTTGGAAACAGGGAGCAATACACAATTGTGAAAATCAAGTAGGATGACATATAAAATTTATTCGATTCTTTGAATCGTGACAACTGAGAATAGAGTTCAATGGAGATTAGCTTTCCCCAATCAAAAATGTATTGTTCCTTGACTGTGAAATACAAAATATAAATAATTATATGGGAAATTGTTGTTATGGATGCATGTCCCGTTATTCTTGTAAACAGCCCAGCAATTTTCCTGAATGAATTTCTAAAGGAACTTACCTGGAGCCTTGTGATATCTTCAGGAATTGTTGTCGGGTCATCGAGGAAGTCGGCTAATATGTTCAACCCGTTATGATGTTTTTCTAGAAACTGCTTGCAGTATTTTCCTCTGAACGTTAATGCTGGTTTCGGCAATTTCAACATCTCACGGAAGAGCTAAGGTGACAAAGAAACAAGAGAATGGTCACGCAGTGGAATAATGCTTTGGCCTGGAATATATTTTTCGGCGCAAAAACCTCAGGGACGCAGCCTGCACGAGCGATTCCGGAGGTCCAAATCACTTCGTTCTGGGCAGAACAAGATGAATAGTAAAAGTATGCCCTGGACCACTAGAACCTTTGGTCCTCTTCTGTGAACATATTTATTGTATCTCCACAAAACTATTGTCAACCTGCTGCCATAGGTCTACAAAGACATTTATTTGTTCCAGATGATGAATGAAATGAAAGGTTGAAAGGGTTAATATAAACCTGTGCAAATTTTGGTCGAAATCGTGTGAATGGGAGATGTCCTCGAGACTTTCGTTGATTAATGACAATCTGGACGACTATTGCATGATGTGTTGTTAACATTAAACACTACTAATTTCATATATAGAAATGTGAACATGGTGGATATTGCAATGAGCGATTAAGCATTGCAAATTTCTTGAGCAGCCCAACACGACGACGCGTGTTGGAAATGAACAATTGAAAGGGACAAAATAAGTTTCTGCACATCTTGGTTTAATGCGTAATAATGGGATATATCCTCGATTTTTTCGCCCTTTAATGACAATGTTGATGGTTCTTTCATGGTGACCTATTAGAATCAAAGGTTTCTAATTGCATAGAAAGAAAGTACGGAGGTCGCGGGCAGGGGGAAAAAACCGCTACAAAATAGGGTTGCAAGGTACAACTATTGAAGGTGAGGGCGCTAGGGTCAAATTGTATGTCTCGGAAATTTTTGATTGCAATATGCATAACCCGCCAACCGTGGCGATAAAATTGGCTAAGTATGGAGAGAAATAGCGGTCAGTCGAAGGAGTTGTGTGATTATATAGATGGAGATAAAGATATCTCAACCCGCCAACACTCGAACCCATGTTTATAGAAAGGCGACTATGTATATAACCACAAAGCGATAATACAAGGGAAGACAAAAAGGGGAAAAGGACCAACGAGTCTAAGGTGGAAATGTGAATCACGGAAATTTTGAGTGCAATATGCATATCAGGGAAGAAGAAGCAGCAGACTTCGAATAAGCTAACTTGAAACACTGACTGAGAATTTGAGATTTCGTGAATCCATGAATAGGAGGAAATAGGGTCAGAGGTCCGGATGGTCAAATTGTATTATTCGGAACATTTGAATGCACAATCTGTAACACGGAAGAGGGGACGATGTCGGAACCCGGTAGTCAATTTCTATGTTGCGAATGGCTGGATGCGAATTGTTTCGTATTGCTCTGTGCAGCTGTCACTTGTAAGAGTCATTAGTAAGAGCATAGAAAATGTATAAAGCACATTTGTGAACCATGTTACAGTGAATTTTACGAGTTCGAGGAGCACGTGATAGAATTGTAGATTGTCAAACCAACAACCATGGACATAAAATTGCCTAAGGTGTGATTATATACATGGAGATAATGAGAGCCATAATACAGGGGAAGAAGAAAAGGGAAAAAGGTGAAAGGAGTCGGCAATGGAATTGTAGATCAGGGAAATTTTGAATACAAGATGTGAACCTGGTAGTCAATTTGTATATTGCGGAGGACCGGAGTAAATAATTTGAATGCATAATTTGTAACATGGAAGAGCGGATGATGTCGGAAGAGCGGATGATGTCGGAAGAGCGAATGATGTCGGACCCGCACCTGTGTCCAGTTGTCAGTACTAAGAGGTAATTTAGTATTGAAAATAATATTTTAGATTCTGTTAAATACTTCATAGGGATTAATATCCGTAAACAATGGCAATCTCCACCCCGCCAGCCTTGCATTCTGTGTGTGAGTTTGTATATCGCGGAACATGAAGGACTATTTGTAGGACACGGAACAATAGAAGTGCAATGTCGAGTCAGTCAATCCACAACTCTTCTTCTCAATTTGTATATCATGGAATTTTGGGTGCTATTTGTAACACACGCAACAATGGAGGGCCAATTTTGAGGTCGCCTGCCCGAGAACCCGTGATCATAAATGTCAGTAGGTATGAAAAGGAAAAACTGTCGGTTAAATTATCCATGCGAAGATATAGATGGAACTGAAATTGGTCCCAATGCGGAAACCGTGGACATAAAATTGGCCAAGTATCGAAAGCAACAGCGGTCGGTCGGATTTGTCGTCTGATTGTATAGATGGAAATAAAGATATGCCAACCTGCCAACGCTGGAGCTGCATATTTCGTGAACCCACCAAAAGGAGGATTTAAAACAGGCTGTGAAGGTATCCGCAGAGGAGGCGAGGCCTGGACCTTCTAATTGTATTGCTCCGAACATTTGAATGCATAATCTATAAGACGGAAGAGCGGACAATGTCTGGTAGTCAATTTGTATATTGCGAACACTGCAATTCCAATTGTTTCGTACCTCTGTGTCCATTTGTCACTAATAAGTGTTAATTTAGTATTCTAAATAAATTTTTAGATACTGTTAGATACTTCATAGGGATTGGCATCTGTAAATAATGGCAATCTGCACTCCACCATTTATGCATTCCTTGTGTCAATTTCTATATCGCGGAACTGGGATTGTTGTTTGGAGGACACAAAACAATAGAAGTGCAATGTTGACTCAGTCAGTCCGTAGATTTTCTTGTCAATTTGTATATCACAAAATTCTGGGTGCTATTTGTAGGCTACGAAACAATGGAGGCCCATTTTTTAGCTCGCCTGCGCGCCCGAGAACCCGCAATCGAAAATGTCGCTAGGTATGGAATGCAGAATTTGTGCTTTATAGAATATCATGTCCATATTTTATAGTCCCATAATACATGGGAAGAAAATAAGGAAAAAAGGACAGAGGTGTTGGTAGTGGAATTGTAGATAATATACAAGAACAAGAGAAGGGAAAAAGAACTAAGTATCTTGCAAAAGAACATCAGAGTTCGCAAGTGCCAGCCCCACAGCAGTGGGCATAAAATTGGCTAAGTATGGAAAAGAACAGTGCTCGGTCAGATCCGTCGTGCGAGGATATAGATGAAGATGTTAAGGCGTGAATTGCAGATGACGGAGGTATCTTTCATACCACTTTGTCCACTTGTCACTAGTAAGAGCATTGTTGATGTATATCACGAAGGATGTGAAGTTGGTAGGGATGGAAAGCAACAACATATACTTTGAACGAAGTCAATGTGTACGAGGAACCCGCAGTGAAATTGTAGATCATGGATCTTTTCAGTGCAAGATGTATATTGCGAAACGATAAGCAGTTGGGTTCGTAAGCGTTGGCCCTGTAGAGGCGGGCATAAAATTGGCCAAGTATGGAAAGGAACAAATCACTGTCATTTTTCTGCAACATGTATATGAAGAAACAGGGGACATAGGTGTTGAGTACCGCGAACCCAGGGCCTGGTGCCCAGATAAATGGGCAAGTATTAGCCAAGACAAAGTTATGATATCTATTTCAATATTTTTCATACTAGCATCTATCAATGAACAAAGTTTTCATATTTATCTGAATAGTATTCATAGTAATATATATTAATGGATTGGTTGTTTCAAATGCAAATGATCTCCCAATCTGCAAGATGCTTCTCAGCTTGCAAATTTCGCTGGAACCTAAAAAAAATTGACTTCAACAAGTACATAGCGCAAAAGGAAACATGAACTTGCATTGTGGTCTCAACGACATAAACTCCTTATCATCTATTCATCTTGTATTCGTTGCAATGAGATCGGCAAATGTCGGCTCTCCATAAACATCAATATCTAAATTAAATTAAATGCAATCAAAATTTGGTGTGACTTTTAAGTAATTAAAGTATAAATTGCATATTACGGAAGTTCTTAGGCTGGAATATGTATATGACGGAACAATAGACATAGTTGTTTAATACCACACCCAAACATAGTTTCCTAAGCTTTGTCGAAGAGGAAGTTTTTTTGTATTTATTTTAATACTACCGATATTAGTGTATATGCACGGATATTATCAAATAGAAGAAGATGCAATATATCGAACAAACTTCACAGGAACATTGTGTCAACATTTCAGTTGCCTTGTCGTTACTCATTATTAATTCTATTCATGGAACCCGAAGAATGGGAGCAGCACGGGTCCTCCAATTTCTTTCTTTAAATACAGGGCGGTCACCACATAAGTATGGCCTATGAAAAATTATTCTTACATGTCAAATGAAACAAAGAACAGGCCAGGTTTTATTTAAATTGAAGTATTGGGCAGCAGAAACAAAACCCTGTGTTTCATGTTTAACCACACAGGGGAAGAAGGTAGAAAATAGAATTAAAACAAATACCAGAAATTGGAAAATACTGTTAAAAAAATAAACCGAAATTATTCTATATTAAAATAAGGTGGGTTACAAATTACAACCGAGGCTATTTTCGACAACGATTTTGATTTTGCCTGTCGTCGACCAGTTTAAAATATGTACATTGATGAAGCTTCTTCACAGTTTTGTACTTAATCGGTGATGCCAAGTACATCTATCCCACTTTTTTTAATATCTTCTCTCTTCTAGATATGGCCTTCTTACAATGCATGTTTATTGAACATTCCATTCTTTGTCAAGTATTAATTTCCCTCTGTTGTCGAAAAGTTGGGTTTTAAGGTGCTTGTAATGTTCCTGACCCTTGACATCCGAGACAACTTACAAATGCCATTCAGGCCGATTTCAAAGTGTAAGGAGTTGTTCTATGTCATAACAGCTAAAGCATCAGAAAATAATTCAAGTACGTAGTGACTGGTATTCTCCCTATATTCGCTCATTTGTTTGGTTGAAAAGCCTGCCTGAGGATTTGTATGTGGAACTTATTTGATTGATTGCAGTAAATTGGAAGGAACGTCCAACCCAGATGCAAAAAGAAACTATGTTGAGGTACATAACTTCTTCGGGCAATAGAGGTGGGGCAAGTGCATCAAATGTTGCAGAATGCACCAGAACAGGTTTGGCAAGTGTATCAAATGTTGCAGATGGCATCATAATATATCTTTCCTCATAGCCATGGAGATATGGCGGGCCACAGGAATGTTCAGAGGTGATGCCAAATATGTAGACTCTGCAACTACATCCAGAGGAAACCAAACAATCTTTCACAAAGAACATATCTTTATGTCAAGTCGGCTACCAGACCCACGTGCAGGTCATCACACTATGAAATAGAAACTTTTGCAGTGATAATATGTCATTTTATCCACCCATACAGTTTCTACTACCCGCCACCGAGGTAGACAAATACTTGTGCAATCTGTACAACTCGATACACTTGCCAAATATGTGTTGTTGGAAGAAGCTATATACTTAAACGAAGAACTATTTTGCAACCCAACCTCAAAATCTATTACAATTCCCAGCAATAAAAAAAAGAATTTCAACCAATAAATCTCCAGCCAACATTTTCAACGAACCAAAGCATCGAACACAGGGAGAACACCAACCAGAACATACTTGTTTTGTTTTTTTCGTCCTCTATGAGTTTCTCTTTGTATAACAGAGTTTTTTTTTTACTCAAAGCTCACGTCACATAAAACCAAGATCTATTCTTTCATATGCTCGTCAATCGCATCTCTAAGTTGTCTTACATGTGAATGACGAGGAACATTAGAACAAAGGCACCCTAAAGCGCAACTCTTTGATCATAGAGAGAAATGGCAATAAGTATTTAAAAGCAAGGTTGGATGGTATGTCATAGATTTTGTGTTGATTTGTTTTAATGACAGATGTTCTCGATATTTTCACTTATTAATGCCAATCTTTTTGAATATGTACGCTCAATTGTGACTACCAGGACGTATTAAAATTCCCATATCTGAGCAGATTTTGAAATCTAACATCTAAGATATGCACAATATTAAAGAGGGATGTGACGTCAAGGCCTCTGTGGGTGACACGTTCGTGAACTTTGCCGAAGATTTTAAGAAAACTAAAACTGCACAAGCAAAAAATAAAATAAAAAGTATTTCGCAAATTCAAAATGCAGGCAAAAAGAAATCACCAAATCCAATAATATCCGTGTGTCTATTCATTTTAATGGGAGATGTCCTCCAGTTATTAATGCCCATCATTTTGAAATGCACAATATTAAAGAGGGACATGACATCAAGGTCTCTGTCGCCGACACGTTCGTGAACTATGTTGAAGCTTTGAACAAAACTAAAAGTGCACAAGGAAAAAAAATAATAATAATAATTTCGCAAATTTAAAATACATGCAAACAAAAATTACCAGATCCCATAATATTTGTCTATCTATTCATTTTAATTGGAGATGTCCTCAAGCTTTCCAGTTATTAAAGCCCATCTTTTCGAACCTGTCTGCTCGGTTCTAAATTTTCAAAGCATATTTAATGTGTATTGGGAAGTGCATAAGGTAGCGAGGATGGAGCCCTATGTAACAGACGCTACTACTATTGTTCTATTTTTGTTCACGAGCGTATGTAAAACATATGCAAAGAAAAGTAATTCGATAATGATAGTTGTTTTGCAAGAGCCCTTAAAATTCAAATAGTGCACAAGATCAATTTTCATTTTGTATATCGCGAAACTGTCCGTGCTATTTGTAGGAAACGGAACAACAGGGACTGAACCTAGAGCCTGCCATCCCAAGAACCCACGATCCAAAAAATGCTGACTATTTTTTATTTCTGGTTTTTGTCCACAAGGGTATCTAAAACGCATGCAAAGTAAACTTTTTTGACAATGTTAACTTTTTTGGACATGACGGCCTTCAAATTCAAATAGTCTGCAAATCCGATTGTCAATTTCTATATCATCAAAGTCTCCGATTGTCAATTTTCATCCGCCTACCCTGACAACACGCGATGCAAAAACTGATTAAGTATGGGATGACGGCTCCATGTAAGTTGTATATATCTACTCTATAAAATTACATATTTCCTATGTTTAATCTATGCTATCCAAGAAGCCTATAATTTGATAAATTTCAATGTTTTCTGTCCAAGAGCCCTATTGTTAAAGAAAACTAATTCAAAAATGCTAATGTATACACCATAGTTTATACAACCTATCTACGAAGGCGCGTCCATAATACTGGCTTAAGTATGGAACCCAACTGCGGTCGGTCGGAATGATCGTGAAACTCTCGCTGTTGACCGATTGTCAATTTGTATATCGCGGAACTCTCCGATTGTTAATTTTCAACCGCCTACCCTGTCAACCCGCGATGCAAAAACTGGTTAAGTATGGTATGACGGCTCCGCGGTCCAGGAAACCTATAATTTCATAAATTGCATTCTCTTTTGCCCATGATTCTTTTAAAGAAAACTAATTCGGGAAACCTAATGTATACACTGAACACAACCTGTCATAGTCCGATAGAACCTATTCGCAAAGCCGCATCCATAAAAGTGGCCAACTATGCAACCGAACGACGGTCGCTCAGAATGACCACATAAACACGAAAAACTAGAGTCAAACGCAGTTTACAACAAGAAAGTAAAAGGGAGAGAACAGTTATATCTCCCACACAGCAAAAGCCATTGTCATAACTATAAAACCATAGTAAGACAGAATCCATGTAAAAAGCATCGACAGCCATGAAATATATTTTGAGGCCAACAAACTTTGCTTCAACGCATAACAGATGCAATTTACATCGCCTGCAATTCTTTAGCCTGTTATTTTATCTTAATAGTATTCTATGCAAACTGCAGTGCAAAACAAAATGCGACCAAAGATCCAACCGTAGATGTAGCATCCCAACATTTGCAAACCCTGGCCAAATAAGAACAAGCACCAAACAAGAACCCAGCTAAGAAGCACTAAAAGGCCCAACTGCAGGTGCAGGACCGGTACCCTACAAATTCGAATCAAGCAACAATAAACAACATACAACGAAGAAAGAAGCAAGCAACAACCACCCCCCCAGGAACGATGTTGTTCCAATCGCGATTGCAGAAATCCAAATGTCCAAACTGCAACAACACGAAAACAAAAGCAAGAAGAACGACAATATGCAAATAAGAAATCAGTGGCATGCAAAAAGAAAGCATGGACCACTGAACCAGCAACGCCGCTAGAGCATAGAAAAATTAAAAACAAAAGAAAATGTCTTGTAACAAGCCAGTTAAGTTACCATTCAACACAACCAAGCCTGTTTAGTAAACATTTAAGTCTGTCAGAAATGCACTGTAAACATTTAAGAAAAAAAATTCAATGTGGTAGGACTCTGACGTATCCCAAAAATAAAAATTATATTTTTTGTAACAATAGTTCAAACACCATAGAATGTTTTGGAAAGCCAAACTTTGGATATGCCACCATATCTAACATTGCCATAAATTTACATAGCATAAAATGTTAAACCAAACATTCAAATTAATGCTAGCATTAATCCAACATCGACGATTGCATAACAAAATATATGATTAAAAAAAAAACATATACGATCAAATACTTTGAAGATGCCAACATATATAACATTGGGAATAGCGAAAACGGAAATAAGACCTCCAATCCCTTGTCCAATCATATCATGACAAATATGGTACTTTTTTTTATACAAAAATCGATGTTTTCAGTTCCTTGGTTCCAACAATAGATAATATGGAAATATTTGTGGTCAAAGGACAGATTAATATGAAGTCAACGAGAACCAACAATAGATAATATGGAAATATTTGTAGTCAAAGGACAGACTAATATGAAGTCAACATTTGTCGATCGCTATAGTCCCTCTACACCTACAACAAGGATTAATAATAGAAAAAATTAAGTAAATAAAAATTGTATATGTTTGCTCTAACCTTTTATTCTAAAAAAAAAGAAAAGTTTTGCACATAGAAAAATTTGATCCATTTAAACTCTTTTTAAAATCCAAATTAAAATGAATCTATACTAATAAATAAACAATAGACTCTTCTTAAAACCCAAATTAAAATGAATCTATAATAATAAATAAAACAATAACCCAAATTAAAATAAATCTATAATACTAAATAAGCATAATACTAAATAAGCAATAAATAGTAAGAAAGACTTCTCCCACTACATCTTGCAAGTCTTTCGCAATAAGCACACTGAATAACTTTAAATCTTTCTCAATAAGCACAATGAATAACTTTAAATTTAGATGAATAACTTTAAATCTACATGAATAACGTAAGGAAGAACCTTGCCTTCCTAATTAATTATTTAATTATTGTAAAGTGAAAGCTGACTACAACTTGTCTTTAATTATTTAATTATTGTAAAGTGAAAGCTGACTACAACTTGTCTTTAATTATTGTAAAGTGAAAGCTGACTACATAGAATATTGTTTCCTTAAAAGCATCAAGGACTTGATTAGCTGTCTTTGATTTCAGATTATGCCTTTCCAGATATTACTCAATTATATATTTGTTTATTGGTTTGAATTCAATTAGAAATTATGTTGGTTGCCTAATATCAAATTCTATCAGAAAAAGAACAAGGAATATAAACGATAAAGGGAAGTAAAATTTGAGTATTTGATAATTTGTTTGTATTTGAGTGATTATTTTTGTATTATCTTAGTGGTTTAGGATGTTTTCAGTATGTTAAAAAATAAATTTAAACAATAAAAATAGTGATTTATAATTCCTTCCAAAAAAATCATTTCGTGTAAGACAGTTAAACAACTCCCTATATTTATATAGGGAAGTTAATTGGAAAAAGCACCAGGCTTGCAATGTGAACAAGGTACAGCATGAGGTCTGAAACTTTGGTGATCAGACGGGGTTAAGAAGAACAAATACAACCCTAGTTAACGGGTAGCAGTCGTTTTCATCGTAGAGTATCGAGGCAATGGAAGGCGTGTTGCATTTGTTGCACATTATCTGGCAACAGGTCGAAACAAGATCCACTCAACGAAAGTCAGGCTGCAAATACCTAAACATTGTTATTCTTTGAGTTGCCATTGAGTAGGTGCAAGTATCAATCGGAATCCACACAGGGGCTATTTAGTAATATGTAGAATGGTTGTTTTTCATTTACAAATTTAAGTTAGGGTTTATGTTAGAATTATGATTTGTAAATTAAATATGTCTATCAATTTTCATCAGCCACAATTAAATTATGTGGTTGTTGTAGTAATTATTATAGTTTTTAATTTTAGAATTTTGTTTAAATTTAATTTATTAATGTTATTGACAAATTTATGTAAATGTATCTAAATATTTTCAATGCAATTAAGGAACATGAGGTAAAAACCAATTGTTTATTTGGAGCTAAAGGAACAAAGTTATTTTTGAGAATGTTGTCCCTTCTTTTCACTCTGTGATTATTAAGATCATTGGACTCTACAAGTATCAACACAAAATTTAGTCCCTATAAGAGAATGTCTGGGAATATGGGCCACTCTTACTCTAGCTATTCATCTATCCCTCCCAAAAGTCCAAGCTATGGGTCATTCCAAGGTGATTATATATTGGCTCGTTGATAGAGGAAAGCTTAAATCATGTGAAGCATAGAACTAAAGAACTTATAAAAAAATTCCAAGCTATTAGCTTCCACCACATATTCAGAGAATTCAACAAAGAGGCAGACCAACTTTCAAAACAAGCACTTCATGAGCCTGAGAGCAAAATATCTTATTATTTATGGGAACCTAGAGGCTCAAGACCCATGAATTACCTAGTTATGTTCTGATATATCTACTTCCAGTTATTAAGTCATTTTTTTGTTCTAGTTTCTAATTGAGTTATGATCATATCTATCTAGAATATCTTCACCACTGGTGTTTAAATTTTTGAGTTTTATGTCTCCTGTAGGGACATAATGAAATTAAAAGACTATACTTCCTATTTTTACCTAAGTTTATTATTAGTCATGTTAAGAGTAGGTTTTTCCATGGAAAATATCATGTAAAAAAAATTAAATCTTAATATAATTTTGAGCTAATTTTTTATTGGATATATATATATATATAACTTACAAAATTATACATACCTACCCCCTATGGATTTGAACCTGTAACCTCTTAAGAGGAAACACATGTTCTTAACCATTAGGCTTAGGCCCACTCAATATGTAAGAAGAATTGCACGAAAAACAAAAAATTGTGATTTAGTGCTCATGCTCACTACATGGTGAATATATGGCTGTTTTATTGGTTCATCTTAGTGATGCCATTATGGTGTAATGCCTCATGCGCTTTTTAATTTGTGTTGTATTGAGCTCTTATGTCCATATAATTCGAAGTCTCCTCTCCCTAACAAAAAGAAATTTAAACGGAACACATAACTTTAAATTGAAAGCATAAAGAACGAATTAAATGTGGTATTAGGCCATGTAATATTCACACTCCATAAAAACTAAGAATATCTCTCTCTTCAATATGATAAGTGTTTGATATGGAAGTTGAGGTAGGTAGAGATATTGATATTGGTTAATCATTTAAACTTAGTATTCATACAACTTTACAGTAGTTTTTTAATATGATTAGATAAATGTAAAAAAGTAAATATGATAATAAAAGAATAAAGAAATTATGAATAATAAATACGATTTAATAATTTGAGAAGACAAACAAAAAATATACAAACATTTTTAATTAATAACCATCAAATTAAAATTTAAAATTAAAATATCATTAACTATACTAATTGTATCTATTTCTAATAAATGTAGGCCTATAACTATCGGCCTAACTAATCAAAAATATTTAACACATTTACCTGCAAATACAAAAATCTGTGACCATTAAAATAGACGTCGCCACTTATGGCATAAGAACCTCGCCAGATCGAAGTAATGGCGGGGATTGAACCGTCGCCATAAGGTCGAAGATTAATACAATTCAAGTGAATTAAGATGAAATTTAAAAGATAGAAATCAAGTGCCGAATTAAGATGAATTGGAGAAGATTGAAATCAAGTGCCGCCCATAGGGCAAGATGTGAAACACTTGTTGGAACAATTAAATTATTTTAAGAGATTTACTGTAGTGATGATGCCAAAGATTTTTATATAAATGAATGTATCAAAAGCTCATCAAATCTCAAGATTTAGCCATAAACGATGTAACTCACTCATTTTATGTTTATGGGAACGTGGTCTACAGCAAGGAGTGAGGTGATCGTGTTTGCATTAATGTGTAGAGTCAAGTTCATAACCTCCCATTGGGTGCACATGAGGCTAAGGGAAAGTGGCTGCATATGAGGTTACGTTTTAGGTGACTTTGAAATTGTAGATACATTTGTTATAGTGAAATTCTAACATACCAATACCTTTTATGTTTTGTTGAGGATAAAGTTTTTTTTCACCAAATTCATAGCAATTTCTTGCTAGGATACTATGTAATGTACATAGTTGGATAGTTGGATAATTAAATTGTAACCAACACTTTTATATGTAATTCATGTACAACTTATATGCAATTCATGTACAATTATAGTTTAACAATAAAATAACTTTGACCACTACTAATTAACCCATTTCTCATGATGTAGTGTAAGTTGTAACCAACACTCTTATATGCAATTTATGTACAATTATACTTTAGCAATAGAATAATATTGACCACTATCAATTAACTCATTTCTAATTAACCCATTTCTCATGAGTATAATCACGTATCTCAATACATAAAAAAAATTATTCTCATACATTAAATAAATATAAGTAATAGATAAATAATTCCAATAGAATTCTTATATATTTACAATATAGTTCTTTCGAATTCATATATTTACATTTTACACATGATTATGCTTCCTTTTTGAAAGTCCATAAGGTCATTTACAAGTATTTGATATGGATTGAAACTAATATATAGGATAAAGGGAGAGTTAAGTCTTTTGTATTACAATAATGGCTCTTATAACTTCCAAAACTACATAATATCTTCACCAAGAAATCCATCATGCACTTTTAAACTCTGTCCACCTTCACATGAAACTTACAAAGTAATCATTTATTCCTCAAACACAACACTCACCACAAGCTTTTGTAGCCAAAATATATAAATAGTACAAATCAATAGTTTAACTATGCTTAGTTTCACTTGGGGAAATAGCTCCCTAGAAGCATTTTTCTACCCAACCATAGACACTATATGGAGTAGGTGCCAACCCCATGCTAGTAAATAAAACAATAGAGGGAAATTTACTAGCTATGATTTTCTCACTCAGCCTAATCAACTATTACAAATGAGAATTTGTCCTCTTAACTCGAGTTTATATCAACATTTACACGCAATGAAGTCACCCTTCAACCCATTAACTCTATGACAACCCCACTTTATCTCCTCTCTTTCCCCCTCAACCTTGCAAAATATAAGGAATGGGATCTCCTTCACTTCTTAATTGTCTGTTAGGCTATCCAACTTCACTCCAATGCTATAATGTAAGTTTTCCAAGACAATCTCCAATGCAAAAAGCAAGTAAATCTTAGGTTTTCGTCATATGAGAATAATAACCACACTTATGGAAACAACATAACTCTAGACACAATGAAATATCAACACTAATAGAAAACATACCAGCATCAACTCAACATACGTGAATGGCCTTACAACGTACCAGCGTGGTAGCATTCCATCCATGGTTGAGTATACCAATGTATTGGCATACTAGTGCCTCTCTCATTTTGTGTGTGGTCTCTTATAATATTGGACTCTATGGTTTCCCCCCTAAGGACAGAACAAATGAATTATTTTTCCCAAAGGTGAAATGAATCGATTCCCAAGGCATGCATGAATATATGACGAATATATGACTTGCATGGAGAACATGTGCCCCTCATAAAGCTTGGGAAATAAACAGAAAGAAAATAATAAATTAAGGGACACGAAGGTTTAGGAGCTCCACAAATATTATTTTATTTACCACCTCCATATTTTCCCTCTCATTTTTTCAATGCCCCATGGTGCTCCTGGAGAAATATAACCCCATGTGCACATTTTTATATTATTATTACTATTATTTGTATAAATTTCAAAGTATGCAAATGTATTTATTACTATTATTTGTATAAATTCCAAAGTAATCAAATGTAAATCGCTTACCCTCTTACAACATACTTAGTCTTTATGTTCATGCTCGTAGGGGGATATCACATCCCTCTCTTATTAGCCACATTTAATCATTATAATATCTTTATTGCATATATATTAACACTACTCTTATTCTATAAGCATACTATATATCCTCAAGCATTTCCATATGAACTCAAAGCATATTTCTATGCACGAAGAATTATCTCTCAGTGTGCCTACTAGTGCATATGGATTCTAATTATTTAATATCTTTCATTTCTATCATTCCTATGCTTTGAAACTATTAATACTTAATGGACTTCCAACTAGGGAAAACTTATACGAAGAATCTTCTACGATGAGCTTTTCCAGTTTCTGAAATTTTCCCAACTGTTATAATCTTCCCCACTCCTTCCATTCCAACAATGAGGACTACTATGGAAAGACAATCCATGTTTCAATATCCAGTGATGACATAAATGTTTCATGCCCACAATCTGAAATGGGCTTTAAGCAAGGAGAGCACTAGAACTAGATCTAGATATTTTCTAAATTGTATTTTGAAAATACATCTAATATGTTATGTGTGATTTTTTGTTTAAATTTAACATGCAACTGAAAGTGTCACTCTTAAATAATAATATAATAGAAAAAATTAAGTAAATGAAAATTGTATATTGTTCTAATCTTTTACTCTAAAAAAAAGGAAAACTTTACACCAAAAGGAATTTGATCCCTCTAAACTTTTCTTAAAACCTAAATTAAGATGAATCTGTACTAATAAATAGGAAACCTTAACAAAAACTTCTCCCACCTCTAAACTCTTCTTAAAATCCAAATTAAAATAAATCTATAATAATAAATAAGCAATAGTAACAAAGACTTCTCCCATGAGGATCACCTCTAGAAGTATGACAATCAAAGCCTATTGTTTCATTAAAGGTATCAAGTACTTGCAAATAAAGTTGATTCCTCATGTTTTCCATGTACCATAAGGGTCGCCTTCGGTAGTGTGACAAACAAAGAATATTGGACTCATTATTCCCTGCTTGCACTCAATGGTATCATGTCTAATTCACGGCATAGAATAACTTTATCTTTCTTAACATTGTAAGGGAGAACATGCCTTCTCAAAAGATAACTACAACATCTTCTAATTATTTATTCATTGTAAAGTGAAATATAGTCTGTGCTGAAAATCTTTGAAAACAAAATGGAATCCTCTCTTTCGTCTTTTCCATGTCCGACAATCACAGCATATTATTTTGCTAAAGGTATCAAAGGGCCAAAGGTATGAAGGACCTGCCTTTGATTTGAGATATGTAATTCAAGTACACGACCCGAATCATGGCGACCATGAAATCCCTTCTTGAATAAACCAAAGCTTCAAAGGTTCCATTGGCAAATGGATTCCAAATATATTAACTTGTATTGCACTTTTAGAGTTTGCAGTTGTGTCTTTTGTTTTTCGTATTTGCGAGGAAGGCTACGTGAATTAATAAGATTTTACGAGTTTATTATAAATGAATTTTGAAGTTAATAATAAAATATAAATAATATTAATATTAATATTAACAAATATTAATAATTGGCCCCCGAGGGGCAGTTCAATTGGCAAGTGTCGTGAAGTTTCATGAGGTTTCGAGTTCAACTCCCCCCGACTTACCTTGTGTGTAGTTTAGATTAGATGTCCGTGAATAGCGATTTCTCAAACCACACTCTAGTCCCACAAGTGAAGGACAAAGTAACAAACAAAAAATAATAATTTAAAGTTATATTTAATTTTGTAAATATAATAAAAATATTCATTATCATAAATTTAATTACTTAAATAATTTTATAATATAAAAATAAAATTTATTAAATTCTAAAAAATTAATTAATTTAATTAATTTAAAATTTTAATTAATCTATTTTACTTTATTATTCAAGTAAATTAAATATAAATAATAAACTAATTTAAAGGTTATGATCATATTATTTAAAACTAATTTAAAGGTTATAATAACTTTATTTAAACTTTTAAATAATATTTTTTTAGTTAAACTTTAACATGTAATGAAGATTTACATGAAGATAGGTATATAAACAATAAAGTCATTTAAATAAATTAGCATAATGTAGTTTAACTAAGATGTAATATATAATAAACATCTCTAAAGTTTAGAGATTTTTTATCTTAAATCTATACCAACGTGACTTCAAATATTGGATTACAATATTAAATTTTATATCAAATGTGCGTGTACATGAATCTATTTAATATTAAAGGGGTTACTTAATATATTTGAATTAAATTTTATATCACATGAATCTATTTAATGTTAAATGAATTAAATAATATATTTAGATGAATTTATTTAAGAAAATTGATCTTTTGAAACAACACATAATAAATTAAATTTATATAATTTAAATTATATTATATTGTCGTAAATTTATATTGTTAATATTTTAAATCAAATACTATACTTAAGTTTAAAATTTGATAAATGTTTTTTATATTTGGATACATAAATTCTAGAGTCAATCTATATCTCATATTTTCGGTTCTAGTCTCTTATCTTTTGTTCTCAAATGTAGTTAATAATGAGAACTTTTCTTTGCGTTTATTATGGGAATGGCTCTCTCACATCATTTATGCTACATTTTTGTTTTAAATAATTGAATTGTTCAAGTACGTAAAATTAGTACCTTGAACTTACCCATTATTATCATTAGATTGTAGAAATATTATTGGTGGAATGAAAGATCTTGTTGTGATTCTATTTATATGACTAAATGAAACAATTTACGAAGAAAAAACAAATTCATAATGTTCAACGATGATTTTAAATTCTCCTCACTTATTTTTGGTTAATCTTAAATTTATTCACAAAGACACTCTCTTGAGCGTTAAAAGACACAGGAATGACATTTACAGTAGTTATACTAGGTTAAAATACCCTATGGATGCCATCAAAAGAGATTTAGATGTAGAAATGAGATTCATCGATAAAAATGTTATCATGTTTTCTAGAAAACAAAAATGTTTAAGTCGTTTTTAGGTCAAACTTATCATAAAACCCCATTCAATTAAATTTAGACCTCCTAACTGAGAATCCAAACTTAAATCATTTTCCAAAAGTCTAATTATTGGCTTTCAAAAGTGTAATTATGAGTTTCAATTTCTAGAAGTGTGATTATTGGTTTTTAAAATTGTGATTATCAACTTCCAGAAGTGTGATTATTGGTTTGCAAAAGTGTAATTATCAATTTCTGGTAGTTTGATTGATGGTTTCCAATGTCATCATTATTGATTTCCAATAGTGTGATTAAATCTTTTTCCAAAATTACCCTATCACATTTATAATGTGTAACATCCCCACTATAATCCCCAGTTTAATTAATGCTTAATGTTTTAATAATAAAATGTGATGAAAGTTCCTAAGGCGTGGACATAGATGGGGGCTTAATTAATCTAGAAGATAAGGGAGGGTCTAGGAGAATGTCTTAGGGAGGTCTAGGGGGGGATTACACATGTACATTAATTCAACCCATTTTCCTAAAATTGCTATTGGTATATGAACCTTATAATTTTTTATTGAGTGTTCCCAAAGCCAATCATTCAATACATGTAAGAGGGTGGTTGTGAATGGTCACATCCCATAGTTATTGGGAGCATAGGGGGATGAGTACAATCAGATTGGGGAAGTGTGTGAGTCAAGAAAGCAAGACAAAGGAGAGGAAACTTGTATGGCTAGCTACAACAATTTTACCCAATGATTTTTTTGGTGCATTAACAACAAGTAGAGAGAAAGAAAGAGAGTTGGGAGTTATAACATCCATGGAGGGAGAATTCTAGAACATGTTGGAGCATTTTGGAGTGTGAGATTGAAGAGCCAAGTTGTCAGTCCTAAAGACTAAACTCATGTGTGAGTTTCACTATAACAACACATGTTTTTTGTTGTTTGTTGGTAGTTTTTCCTAGCAACATGTTTCCTTGAGTTCCTAGATGAGAGATTACTGGTCACCTATGTCAGAGAGACCCCGATAAACGAATGAGATGCCCGAGGGACTCAAATCAATGAAGGGGTACATTCATTGGATTGGGAAGGTCAAGAGGAAGAGAGTTGGTGGAAAATCGAGATAGTTGTAGGAGAATATTAGTGGGTTGTGGGATTTATGAGTTGTGAGTGGACATTGAGAGACCTCCCTCTTTTGTGGATTACTAGCCTCAGCTCGGGGGAGACTTATTGTTGAGATTTGGAAAAACGGGTTTATGGTTGGGTGGAACATCCATCCCAAGAAGCTGGTTGTACAACTAATTCGAAGGATAAGTGTTTTATTTGTTTTTTTCTTGACATATTTATGAGTTAAATTGTTGTTCATGAACTCTGGGTATTTGAGAATAACATATATATTGTTATGTTGGTTTATTAGTTTCATTTCATGTCTATTTTAACATGTTGTAGATGCATCTAATTTATCGTAATAGACAATAGTTAAATATGTATGTAAATCGTAGTTGGAAGCTACATGAAATTGAATTAGATGTAAAAAATTCAATTTTAAGAGTATTATGCATTGTAATGTTCCTCAGTTGGGCTAGGGGACGTTAGATTATGGTATTAGGGTGTCTAGTTCAAACATAGGTCTTGTATGGGCTTGAACTAGTGCGACTTTGAAAAAATTGTTGTTGCAGATTTTGTCTCTCAAAAATTTGGGGGAAAACGGAGAAAAACACAGTGAAATGCTCGAATTCATGAGCAAAATTTGAGTTGAAATGACTCATGACTATCTAAGAGAGGTTCAATGGATTGGATGTGTAGGTTTGCAGAGTTAAATTTGACATGGAAGGTTGAAATTCAAGTTTTAATGGTTTTTGTAGTGATTTGTAGAGTTCAGTGAATCAATGACCGAGATCACGTCTGATCGTGAGATCAACGGTCGAGATTCACATTAATAAATTTAAAAATTCATAAGGTTGTGGTCGTTTGAAAGGTTGATTAAATCAATGACCAATATTAATTTTTTTGGTTGGGAAAATGGATAATATCTATGGTTTGTATTCATTTCAGTCGTTCAGAGGTTGGAAAAGAATCAATAGCCAAGATCGTCTTGAGTGATTGGGTCGGCCAATGATCAGGTCGACTGAATTGGCAAAGATTTTGGGTCGGCCAAAATAAATATCCTACGATCAATGGTCGATGGTCGGGCTTCAACAGAGTTGGAAGAAGTTGGTTGATCGAAGACCAAGATCATTTCTCAATGGGAGATCAACGATCCAAACTCATCGGGAGTTTATTCGAAATTTTCTAAGTGTTGGATTTCGCCAAAGGAAAATTTCAACAACTGATGGTTAGGTTAGTCGGATTCGAATTTCTTCACTTTGACATTCAGAGCACTAGGCATAAATCACATTGCGTCAGCATCCGCAGGGACAATAACAATGCTTTGTTTTAATTAAACAGTCAGATTCCCCTTGTCCATACCAGTTTTGAGTCGATTATTCGTCGAGTAGAGAAAATCCCCCATGAGGGGACATTCTACATCCCTAGCCCAATTGGCACACGACTGCCTGCCCTCACTGTGATAACATATCAGGTAGACTATCAACAACCCATGGGTTGAGGATGCAGAACCCTAGGCCCAGCCCTCAAAGGCAATCCTTTTCTCGAAGTTACGGATCTATTTTGTTGACTTCCCTTACCGACATTGTTCTATTGACCAGAAGTTGTTCACCTTGGAGACCTAATGCGGTTATGAGTACGACCAGGTATGGATGGTACTCAATCCTTTTCAAGGGTCGTTGAGGGTGCAACAAACACCGCAAGATGTGCGATGCTCTTCGAGCTATTGGATCGTATCTCAGGTTGAATCAATTTCAGGGTGGGAAAGTTGTTAAAAAGAAAAGAAAATTCTTCCCAAGGCCTCGACGACATCTCTAGATTTCCTAACGTTGTTGTCCACTGCCATGTCTCGGTTCAGGAATATTAACCTGATTCCCTTTCAATGTTCATGCAAATTGCATCCTTGATACATGGCTTCCCCATCTCTTAGTATCGACTAACCCATGTCCAAGTGTTGTTCAAATGGAACCTTTCTCCACTTCAATCTTCAAATTTCTCATTTGAATATTTTCTACTACCACCAAGATCTACACCGGAGGCTAGTCCACCTAGGCTCACGCCTAAGGTTTGTCAATGACCCCCACATCCTCCTACTCATTGAATCTTGGAAATTTCTCTGAAGGTCAAGTATAGGTCACGTGCTTCTATAGCCTCCAATTTCAAAATGTAAGTGAATTCAACATCGAAATACATCAAAGAAGAAGAAAGAATACACCAAATGATGGATGATATGGACTTGGTTATCCAAGAATCTCATTCCACCAACATTAGACAAGATGAAGCTCATAATAAACATGTTTTTCATGATTTTTTCATGTTATGTAGAATAACATTTATCTTGGAAGTCTTTAACAGAGTTTACACT
>JZKD02S1660926.1:132298-142694 GCA_000966675.3 Picea glauca | reverse complement strand
TTGGGGGGAGAAGGAACCTCTGGTCTCTTCCTTCAGCGTGCTCCGGTTTCATTAATACACCAGCCTGAAACCATTGGTGACCCCTGTGTCTTGTGTTTGATGTTCTTTGTTTATTTTCGTAGTGTTATTTGTTTTCAGTTGATAGTTAGATTGTAGTAGTTTTTTTTTCTTTAACCCTTTTCTCCACAACTGTTCTGCCCTGCCAGACCCAACAGGGTATGCAAGCGCTCTCCTTTTGCTCACCTGGTGACGATTTGAATGTGAACAATGAGGGAGAATCTATTAAGGGATAAATATAGCGGAGGATTGGCTGGACACTTCGGTCATGATAAGACATTTGCAAAGCTGAGTGAATCATAATTTTGGCCAGGGATGCGGTCAGAGGTCAAGTGGTTTGTAGACATATGCAAAATTTACCAACATTCAAAGGGAAGAAAGAAGAATGCAGGATTCTATTAACCATTACCCATACCCGAGAGGCCGTGGGATGAAATCAGCATGGATTTTGTGTTGGGATTGCCAAGGACGCAAAGAGGATTTGATTTAGTCTTTGTGGTAGTGGATAGGTTTTCCAAGATGGCACATTTTATCCCATGCCAGAAAACTAGTGATGCGACTCACATCGCAAATCTGTTTTTCAAAGAGGTCATTCGACTTCACGGCTTACCCAAAAGTATAGTTTCAGATAGAGATGCAAAGTTTGTGGGACATTTCTGGAGGACAATGTGGAAAAAGATGGGGACTAACTTGTTTAGTTTATCTTATCATCCTCAGACAGATGGGCAAACAAAAGTGGTGAACAGATGTCTAGGAGACTTGCTGAGAAGCTTGGTGACAGAGCACCACAGCCAGTGGGACAAAATATTACCACAAGCGGAGTTTGCTTATAATGACTCTGTGAATAGGAGCATAGACAAAAGTCCATTTTAGATTGTATATGGCACACAGCCGAGAGGAGTTTCTGAATTAAGGGATTCAGAACAGACTACGACTAGGAGCGCAAGTGCCAAATAATTCACAGAGGCGATGAAGGAACTTCACGGCCAGGTGAAGCAGCGACTGCTAGATTCAAGTCACGAATATAAGCGTAGAGCCGACCAGCGGAAGAGACAACTTCAGTTCGAAGTTGGTGAATTAGTTTTGGCACATTTGAGGAAAGAGAGGTTCCCGAGGGGAACATACAATAGATTGAAGATGAAGAAAATCGGGCCATGTAAGGTCTTGAAGAAATTGGGGGAAAATGATTATAAGATCGAGTTACCAGATGGGATCGAAATATCTCCGATATTCAATTTCGCAGATTTATATCCATATAAAGCTAAGGAAGCAAGAATAGAAGGTGAACAACCAGAGGTTCAGTGGCAGAAGCAGATGCCAGTTGCAGAGAAGCCACAGATGGAATGCATACTGGATAAACGAGTGGGTAAGAAGACCAGGAGGAAAGAATACTATGAGTATCTGGTTAAATGGAAGGGCCATCTAGTGGAAGATGCTAGCTGGTAGAAGGAAGCAGAGATACAGAAGCATGGATATACCGTGCAGGAGCTCATGGACAGGAGCCCATGAAATTTTCAAGCGAGGGAGTATGATGCAGTAGCATCCCTCATGTCAAGCGAGCCAGCGTGGAAGCGAAAGACAGCTGGAAGGCGTCCAACACAAATTTTGAAACACCTTGAAACTGTTGCGCAGACATAAATGTGATAATTTAATGAGGCGCACTTATGTATTGTAATGGACCTTGAGCGGATAGCTCTCGTCCTTAAGTAGATGGATGGCATTTAATATAGTTAATGAAGGAAGATAGGATTTTAATTCATAGATTAGACAGTTTTAGAAAGAAGGAGGGAGAACGGATATAGACACCCTCATTGTGCATTGTAAAATAATTCTGGAGAATTCAGGAAGAAGAGCATGCAGAGAGCTATGAAAAGAACACCCATGTACAAACATTTGAATTAATAGAAGAAAGATTTGACTCAAATTCATGGTTGGTGTTGTTCTCTGTGTAATGATGTTGATGTGCTCATGAATGTTTGCTTCCTGGTTATACATTTTCTTTTATATGTTGTGTATATGATTTCATGTTGAGTTTGGAACCTGAGGGGAAGAAGGAATGAGTTTCAATTGTTTCTCTATTTGAGCCAGGGAATTCCTGCAAAGAGTGCAGTCGAATTGTCTGCAAGGAGTGTGTTGACGGAGGCTCAGGTAGTTTAACCATTGTTCTCATTCACCCGGAAGTGAAATTGGGTTGTAGGATTCATGCAAGGAGTATGTAGGCCAAGGAAGAGTCTCAGGGTTACGAACCTAAGAGAAGGAATTAAGACTACTGCTGCAGGCGGGAGCAGAGTCGAGGAGCTTCAACACTTAGACGTGGTTGAAGGGTTGCTGCAAGGAGTGCGTGCAAAGGAGTTTCTTTCTAAAGGCTCAAAGCTGTGGAGAAATATCAGGAAGGATGGGCCTTTGAGTTTATTGAAGAATAGCAAGGAAAAGTTGTGACTTGAAGTTCGAGGGAAGCGTCGCAAGTTTGCGAGCATGCGAACGAGTTCTGGGGAAGGGAACACTTGGTCCTTTCACAGAATTCACTTGGAAGGAACAGACAGTCGGTATTCTCTGAGGAGAATCCGCGAATCACTGTAAGTCGTCAGATCTTGTAGATGTGCAAGGGAGATACAAAGGTGTATTCCCAAAGATTTTAATCTCAGGATGGATAGAGCATTGATCTAAGGCAACCAGGACCGTTGGATCTACATGTACATCGTGTATCGGGGTTTCGTAGATCGAACCTCCAAATTTATGCAACAGGAATTTCGACATCGCGATCCGCGATATCTCGATGAGCCTGGAAGCATCCATCATTTGAGACATGGGTCAAAAGATCCAAAGAATTCAGGGTTCAGAGCATCAGATAATTCAGAGACAGGATACTCTTGCAGCCTGGAATCGCGAAACGCGATATCCCGATAGGAGAGAATCGTGGGCCACAACTGAGTTGGTGAGTGGAGGATAGGTGGAAAAAGCTATCTAGATTTCATGGTGGGAAGTCCCGATACAATGGAAACATGATTCACAAAACCATGAATCCCAAATTCCCGATAGAGGTGACATGACGTCGAAAGATTAACTCACACGCGTGTCAGGAAATCGACAAACCGAGAGTCGAGAGTCGGTAAAACGAAGTGTTCGACATCGTGAGGGTTGAAATCCTAATAGAGAAAATCCTGATAGGAGAGGGAAAAGGTCAGCGTTGACTCGCATTGGGTTTCGAAGAATCGTGAGGCACAAATCACGTGACCACGGGACTCGCAAAATCGTGAAGTCCGATTTCCCGATCGTCAAGGGAGATCTATTGGAGAACTGTTGTGGGTGTGGAAAATTCCCGATAGGGAATTAGAAGAGCTTTCAGTTCTTCAGGCCGTGTAAAGAAGAAGATCTTGTGAGCGGGCGTACACTGAGGAGCGCAACTGCGTCAAGTTATAAAATAAATTCTATGGTGTACTCTGATATTTATGCAGCAATGGACAATTATGCAAATGATGTCCCAATTTCTTTCATATTTCACAGTACCCTCCTCTTGGTAATGTGTTCGGTTCTCCTGTCACCAACTATTGCGCAAAGACTAGGAATTCATCCTTATGGTGGTCTTCAGTCCTACATGTGATACAATAGAACTGTTCCCTCTTCTCTTTCCCTTTCATAAGCTTCTCTTCCAATTGGATTGTCAAGTAAACTAATTATGTCTGGACTTGATCCATCCCCTTGCCATCCCCTATGAGAGATGCTTCCAGCTTTATTGCAATCTCCAAATCTTCTATTGTATCAACGGGTAGTGAATGTGTGGCAATATTATGGATATAAACCATTCTTTGTGCTATTGTTCAGGAATTTGGAATGTCAATCTACCCATCAAATCCTTAAATCTTTGATCATAGTCCCAAACTGACTCATTCTACACTTGTTTAATTTCCTTCCATTCTGTGATGTACTATGATTTAGACTTCAACTTCTTGAACCCTTTCAGTAATGCTTGTTGAATTTTTGCCAGTGTTCTTGCTTGACCTGCTGGTGTAGTACTTTGCAGTTTCATGTACCATACTAATGCGTGGCCTCTAAATGTTGTTTCCAACTACACAATATTTTTGGCCTCATCCTAGACATTCTCCGCAATCTAAATTGTCTCACATACAAATAAATGTTGTTCTGGGTCCTCCAACCCAACTCCTTAGAACTTAGGAATTCTCAATGTATTGTCTAACCCTTCCATTATGTTTTGCGTAGTACCTCCCCCTAGAGATGCCAACTGACTCTAACTAGATGCATTGCTTCCACTATTCTCACTACTACTATTATGTATTCCTCTACTAACTATAAGTGATTTTGACAAATATTCAAATGTTATCTCAGATCTAGGTGACAGACACAGGGTTGTGGGTTTGACACATGATCCAGTCTCAGTAGGAATTAACGAATCTTCTATTATAGGAATGAACTGAGGATCCTTTTCCTCTCCTTCTACGTGCAATATTTCTACGATTTCGATTAGTGCACATGGTTATCTCTTTTCATACTCATTGCATGACTCTCCTTTCTCATCCCCAATCTTCAACCTCTTGTACCTTCTTCCACTGCGCAATACTCCAAATTAATCTTCCTTTTTTGATACACCTTCTTCATTTCTCTGCATCCTAACTCCCTCCCTTCCTTATTCATTTATTTCTTCATTCCTTTCTACCTTTAGACCATCCCCTAGTCAACCCCCAGTTCCCCTATGCGTGTGAATCCCCCTAGCAATCAGATTCCATCATCATCACACACTTATCACACAACAACATATTTATATAGGTACCCAATGATTTCATAAACCTTCTGCGTGGGCCCTTAAATAAATCCATCTCCATGACACTATATGACTTGGTACAATCTATTGCAAATTCTGTAATATAAACCCCTAGTATATTATTCAACCAGAAATTGACTGTGTGAGAAGTAGTATTACTTATAGAATTCAATTGTCTTACCAAATCATGGGTCCAGTTCCTCAGAGTTGCATCTTGATATCTTCCAGTATTATCCACTAGCCTTTCCAACAATTCAGTTAAAATAATCGGAAATTCACCAAAGAAAATCTCATGTAGATTTGTGTACACATACCTTTGAAACCATTGTTCATCGTTGACCTAAGGGTTTCTATTCTCTCCTTGGGAAAATTATCGCTCCTTCATTTCCATCCATTCGAGGATGTCTTTCTTAGTTGGTCTCCAAAACATTCCTGCAATTATAGATTTCATGTCTCGACCACAAAACCATTTGTTGGTGTGTAGTTATAAGACCCTAGGTTCAAGTTATTCAACCAAAAAAACCCTTATATACCACCCCTTTCGACATCACCTTCATGCAAGTGAATCCTCACTCGAGGTATCTACTGGGGTTGTAGGAACCAAGTTTTCATAGAGCTGAGGGGATATGAGGCCATAAACATAACCATTAATACTTATTCACCCTATGCGGAAGATCCTTATTTAACATACTTTCTATTAGTTAACAAAACCTCTGCAAAATTTTATTATCTAACAATCATTTTTTTTACCAGAACAATTATGCTACATTAACCCATCCAAGATTCATTCAGTACTCTAAACCCTAGTGTTCAAAAACAATATAATATAGATCGTGACATAATCAATATACTGAATTATTCATTATTATTGCGAATAAATCATATGTTAAATAGATCTATATTAATCATGCATAAACATAACATCCACAACTAATCACATCAACAAACATAAGAAACATAAGATTTTAACCTACTTCACCCAGTCCTTGTGCTATGTCCACAATGATTGGCTTCTTATATTAGTCTTCGTGCAATAATCATCTCAATCCCGTGCACTGTTCTTAAAAAAGAGACAACATATTGTAAACCCCAAAACTACCTAGCCGCTCTGCAGTGCAATCCTATCTCTACATGAAATCTCTTCATCGATCATGAGAAGCCTACTCTTTTACTCTCAGCCTAATCTCTTCCTAGTAGACAAACTCAACTTTCCTGACCCTTTTTCCATATTTATACATAGAATTAGGGCTAAAAACCTTAGTAATAACTTATCCCAAAAACCCTAACGAGCTATAACCATTTTTCCTTCTTTAGTGACACTATGCTTCTTTTCTTGCTTTAGCACTGAACTGTGATAAACTGTTTCTTTTCCTTCTTTTGCGTTGAACTGCTGCTTTTCTTTCTTTTGCACTGAATTGCTACTTTTCCTACGTTTGTGCTAAATTGTGTTGAACTATGCGTCCTTTCCATGTGCACTGGTCGTGCCTTTTACTCTTTCCTTTGCTAAGGTGTAGTTGCCAAAACTTAGTTATTCTCATCCAAAATGCATGTCCAACACACTATTTCTAGGAGATTTACAAAGATTATGATTATTTCATATCATTTTTGGAAGCATTTGTTGAGAACCCAACATTATTTTTTTATTGGAATACTCCTCTCTTATGATTCTAGTAGCCTACTTTATTGATATTCTTAGAAAGTGCTCTTCTGATTCCTGCTCCTTTGTCTCATCATCCGTGGAGACCATCAAATCTGTTTCTTTACCTTTGGCCTTTGGTAAGGCAAATTTCATGTCTTTGAAACTTTTTGTTTCTTCTAGGCCTATTATTATTTGAATATACTCATTTTTTATGTTCTCTTGGTCATTGATTCCCTCCATTTCATCTTAGAATTCCCCTACTCTCTCTATATCATCCTTGGTCATTACTTGTGATGGGTCTTGGACTAAAGAGGGATCCCTTTGAAGTTCATTCTCTTGATTTTCTATTCCCTCCTCAACAGGCTCACGTGAACCATCCATGAGGGCACTATATATATTGTTTCCCCATAGAGAGAATCGAGAAGAAATGACCAAGGGGCCATGGGAAAGAGAGGTATAACCTTTAACCCCCTTGATTCCTCCATTATTTCAAGTTTTGGTCATGGTGGAGCCAACCATAATTGGGGGTGATTTCTTCTGCCCTAATTTGATCCACTTCCTTCTTTCATTAGTACCTTTTTCCATTTCTCTTCCACTCCCCCCACATTCTATTTTGAAGGGTTATTATATTTCTTACAATATTTTGTAAAATTTTTCGTATTCATGACACAACTTGCATTTGAATGGAAGAAACTCATAATCCAGTTACTGCAGGTGCTTCCATTTTTCCAGCAAAATCATCACTACCTCTGGGAGCCTTTTTTCCAAGCCTACCTCCATACAAATCCTTGCACATGAGAACATGTTTTCTCTTGGCTCCGTTCTATTAATATACTTCCCTAGCGTATTTTCAATTCACGTTAAGGCATCGTCGATCTAGCAATGGAGAGGAAAGTGGGGAATACTAACCCAAATAGGAACCATTGACAAGATTCCATTATTTGGATTGAAATATGGGGATAATTTGTTTAAGTACATTCCTCTTTCTCTTTGAACTCAAATAAGAAATCAAAAAATCCTCACCCACAAAAAAAGTGATGAAGTTGTCCCTTTATCAATGGTTTCCATGATTTATGAACTCAAGTAGCAATTGTCCGAGACAAAATACAAATCCTATTGAATTGAACCACCAACCCTATATCCAACAAATCAAGATACTTCCACCTTGAATAAGTTAGGGGGATCTTAGCCTCCAATATTTCTTCAATTATTTTCACAAACTTGGTCAGCTACACCTTAGAGCTCCTAGAAAAGGCTAAAACCATTGCCTAAAAGGAAATGGAATTCTCATCCATGGGGGGTATGGTTTCTCCCCCACTTTCTCATGGATCCATTTCCAATAAAAATTACTTAGGGTTTTCATAACACATGAGTCTTGAGTTCTCCATATCTTATTTGAAGGAGATTTAATCAAGGTGCATGGATCTTCACTTACAGAGAACTTAGAGAAGGAAGTATTTTTTTTTATTGAAAAAAATCATTGTGCACCCATCACCACATTTATCAACCTCCATTTTTCACATGGAATGTTAGTTCCTTTTTATTCCTTTCTTCAAAAGACAATAACTTTGACATCTGGACTTCATTTTCAGTGTCATTATTTTGAAACTGCCTATTTTTTTAAGAGATTTCTATCTAAATGGTCAATTTATACTTTTGAAGTCATATTACTTTCATATTAGCATATGGATAGTCCAAGTGATCTCCTTCTTACTAGTTCAAACTAATTTTTATGGAAATCCCATTTGGAGGATATATTGCAAAGTAGGGGACTTTACTAGGTTACCTCGGGAAAATAAATTTCCCCTCTTAATGCATTAAAGAAAGCCAAATGGGAGAATATAAATGATGAAGCACATGGATTAATTAGAATGTCCATCTATAGTGATATTTAGTCTCACCTTCAAGGAATCAACACCCCATATGTAGCATGGTAAAATATGGAAAACATGATTGGTAAACACAATGAGATTCAAACCCACTAGATTGAAAATCAATTGACTGCTTTAAATATTAACGATTTATCTAAGTTCAAAAAACACTCAGAATTTCACTTGCAGAATGTAAAATAATCAATATGTATGATAAAATTATATATGTTATTCTTACCAAGCCTGGAACTACATATTCTATTTTTGTTTTATCTACTTTCACTCCACTAGAGAAGCTTTTATTAGTCAAGGGGCTACTTACAAAATGCCCACTTTTGAAGCTTTTTCCGATTCTTTGATTAGAGAGAATGATAACCTATTTCATATTGGAGTGATCAACACTACAAGTACGTCTAACAAAGACTTGGTGACATAACATACTGATAAATCCAAGAATATCAAGAAGCAACATCCTTGCAACAAAAAAAAAAAACAAAAGTCCCAAATCCTCCCAGTCAAATCCTATTCCAAATGATGATAAAAGGAACTAAATCGAAATGAAAAATGATTGAGAGGAATCATAATTTTTATGGTAAAAATATTCATCTAGATTTTAAAGGTTTCAAGAAGATGGAAGCCTTATAAGAAACAATGAAGAAACACACCATCAATCTTGATTCTTCTTCTTCTAACTCTTCTTCTCATGGACATGGACTTTCTGATTCTAGTTTTTTTTAATGTAACATCTAATTGTTCTTATAATGAGTGGATTATTGATTATGGATCATGTTATCATATGAATAAGGATAAATCCATCTTTTCTTCTCTTTATTAAAGTAATACCAAACAAATATTTGTTGGTATAGAACAATTCATCTAGATGATTGCCAATTTAATGATGTATTATGTGTTCAAAGTCTTTCTTGTAAATTTATATTAGTGTATCAAATCACTAATTTAGGTGAAGGAAAAACAATAGAATTTTCAGATAACCAAGTTGTAATCAAGGATTTAAAATATCCTAAGCATGTCATAACAACTAGACTTATTGATGATATTACCAGGTTGTATAGATTTGATAACTTTGGGTCATCATCTCTTCCATCAGTTTTTATTGCTCATAGAAATGAACAGTGAGAAAAATTTGGTATGAGTGGTTTGGTCATCTAAACTATCACTCATTGAAAAAACTGTGTAATCAAAATATGGTTATTGGCATTCCTCTGATTTCTTGCAGAGATGGTGTTTTCTTTCGTTGTGTTCTCAATAGACATCATTGGGACAATTTTCACAAATGTGCCTCTTGGTACACCTCTCCTCCCTTGTACCTTTCTGATCCAGATTTTATGAGTAGAATGAAATGACTACAGATTATTAATAGGTTCTTAAAAAAAAATAACAGAGATATAGTAAAACTGGGTTTCTATTCAATAAGGAAATAAGCTGAAACTGTAAAATGCAGAGAAAACAAGTTTGTTGGAATGGCAACGACTTATCTCTGAGAAGAGATGTGACAACTGCACTAATTCGCAAGAAGATGATTACAATGAGGATCTGAAGGAATTTTTATAATAAACATGAATTCAAAAAACTATAGACATCCAAAAACCTAACCCTAGGAGATGAAGCGCCAAAAGTCATGTGGGCCCTGTTTGGGTAAGTTAGTACATCAACTTCCCAGGGTCATAACTTTTGCATACGATCTCCTTTTTAGGCATATGATAGCCTGTTGGAAAGGTATCGTCGATGAGATTCATTTTAGGGGAAATATCGAAGGAACTTTCTATATTTCTCCCCCTTTTCCCAAAAAACATCGTTTAGGGCCTCAAAACAACTCTGGAAGTGAAAAACTACTAAAAATAGTAAATTATCAAAATTGCCAAAAAACTGTTTTGAGCCAGTTGGAAAAGGTGGGTGGCCACCAATATCCACCTAGATCAATCCTCCCTCATTAGGAAGCAATGTTATCCATTTCATTGAGTTCCCCCATCAGATGAGGAAAGTTCTGCTGAATTTGGCCCTGGGTGAGCCACTTGCCTTGGTGCAGGAGCT
>JZKD02S1660926.1:115248-131871 GCA_000966675.3 Picea glauca | reverse complement strand
GAAGGTATCTTGACTTATGATCCTAATTTGGTGGTTGTGCTATATTTGACTTGTGATCCATCTTTGGTGATTGTGCCATCCTCTATTCCCAATTTTTTTTCTACTTATCCTATTATGGTTTCTTCTTCATATGATGAAAGTGGGGATGAAAATCCACCTCCACTTTCTCAGCTTCCTCCAATTGGATCCATTGAACATGAAATTGCACAAGCACCATGACTTCCTAGATGGGTTCATACAACACGAGAAGTAGTTGGTGATCTTGCTAGTGATCCTTCAAATTAACATCATACACATTCATATTTCCAACAAGACTCATATTTTTTGGCTCAAGTTTCAGAAACTCATGATCCATAAAAAATTGTAGAAGCTTTTGGCTATCTATATTGAGAAGAAACAATGAATTAAGAAATCATTCCTTAATGGGGAATGCCACTTGGGATATTTTACCTTGTCCAAAAGGAATAAAATTTGTTATATGTAAATGTGTGTATAGAACTAAGCATGCATAAGATGGAAGTGTTGAAATACATAAGGAATTGTTAGTTTCCAAATAATTTTCTCAAGTAGAAGGGGTTGATTATAACAAAACCTTTCCCCCCATATCCAAAATGAATTCCATCTGCCCTTTTTTATCCCTTTCCGCTTCATATAAATGGGAGGTGCATCAAATGGATGTTATATTTTCCTCATTGCATGGGTATTTGCAAGAAAATTTTTACATGCAACAACCTCTTGACTATATTCAAAATGTCTCTATCCCTTTTTGTCACCTTAATAAATCTCTCTATGGCCTTAAGTAATCTCCTCGTGCTTGGTATGCTAAAATGGATAGCTTTCTTCTTGACACCAAATTTTCTAGATGTCATTATAACCCTAATGTCTATAACAAGAAACCATGTAACCATATAATAACATGTTTTTTATGTTGGTGACCTCATACTCATGGAAATTGAATCCAAACTTTTAATCCATGTGAAATCTAACCTTAAGAAGAAATTCAAAGTGACAACCTTATGACGTTTTCATTATTTTGTTGGTCTCCAAGTCTTGAAAACCAAGAAAAAAAATTTCCTTTCCTAGTTTAAGTATGCATGTGACATTCTTCGGAATATTGCAAACCAACTCCATCTCCCCTATAGTCTGGAATAATTTTTTTTTCCACCTATAGTACACTCATAGTAGATGCCACTCTGTACCATAAGTTAGTTCGAATCCTTTTGTATTTGACTCATACCCATCCCAATATTTCCTTTGATGACAGTATTATTTCTTGGTATATGAAAACATCCCATGAGATCCATTGAAAAGAAAAAAAATTATACTTCAATATATCTAAGGTACAATTCAATTTGGGATACATTTTCCAATTTTCACATGCAACTCTATGTGACTAATTTTAGATCTAGAAATTTCTTCCTAGTGATCTAACAATAAAACCCTAGCTGTTATCATTGAACAAATTTACATTGAAATTATTGACTGAAAAATATATGCAGTAGAAACAGAAAGATCAAATATGAATCATCAATACACATGAGACACAATTTCAGTTCTGTAATCTTTTTATCATAAAAAATCCCAAGGAAAAAACTATCCCTCCCAGCCAATACATTATCACCAAAATCCGAGGACAATCTTGTCCTCCAAAGTCACCAAAATTGAGAACAACCTTGTTCTCCAATAATTATAAAAATTAGAAAACCAAACCTCAACAATATTATGGAAATCGCCTCTGCCCATAAATCTACTGTGGACCACCTGTACGGCCTGCTGACATCACTTGTCATCCTGTACAGATCTGCACTTGCTTAGAAAATCATATACATGATTCATATTACTGGAAACCCACGTACATATGTTGTTTTCTCCACTACAAACCACACATACCCTATACACAATTCGTCCTTCTACAACCCGCATATATACGTGCTTTGTCCTCCTGCAAACCATGTATTGTATGAAAATTCACTCCACACTTGTACCTTCTTCGCTTCTCTCTTCAGGGCAAGATTCTACACCTTTCATACTTTCCCTTTGCTAATATCACCAATCCTCCTTGACACAAGTGCAGACTCACTTATGCCAACTCCATCATTTCACAATTTACATACCCCTTAGCATACACGTTTACTCACTTATGCTAACTCCATGATGTCACACTATGATGATAATATCACAATTACTTCTCTCCTTTATATAAGAGTCCAATGAGTGAGTTTAGTAGCCCTTCCTAAAATCAACAATTTATTAGAATATTTTAATCATCTTTGTGTATGTGGCACCCACACACAAACCCATAAATCCCATCAACTTGCCCATGAGTCCCTAGCCTAATTTCTAGTCCGATTTCACTAAAACGAAAGGCTAATATGGTGCCAATGAATATTCCCACATGCCTGCCACCTTGAACTCTTGTGGGAATACCTCCTAAAGATACAAAATCATCAACACTCCCTCTTAGAAAGAGAGGTATTCTCCACCACTCTTATATTGTCTATGAAGTAGATAAACTTTCCCTTCATTAGGGGTTTGGTTAGGATATCTGTAATCTTCTTTCATGTGAAAATGTGTTGGAGATTCACAACTCCCTTCTGCATCTTATCTTTTATGAAGTGGTATCTTATCTCAATGTGTTTCGACTTATCATGAAACACTAGGTTCTTTGAGAGTTTGATACAACTTTGATTGTCAAAGAGAATCATAGTAGGCTCCAAATCCTAACCAAATAACCCTACAAGAAGCTTACGAATTCAAATATACTCACAACTTGCCAAAATAGCTGCCATATATTTTTCCTCTGCTAAACAAAGTGCCACGAAATTACCCTTTCTACTGAATCAGGAAACTAATGTTGATACCAAGCTGAAGAAAGCACCAGAAGTACTCTTCCTATCAACTACACTCCCTTCCAAATATGAGTATGAATATCCATGCAACCTAACTCCATCAGTCCTGACATATCTCAGAACAAATCCAATTGTACCTCCGAGGTACCTGAGCACATGTTTTGATGCCACCCAATGGACCTGTCTCGGCTCAACCATGAACTGAATCAAGGTTTTAACAACAAAACAAATATATATCCTAGTGTTAAATAGGTACTTAAACAAACCAATCAACTATATATACATCATGGTATCCACCAAGTATGAATATGAAGATCCTATAATTCTTAGGTTGGTGGTCATGGGTGTAGTCTTGGACTTACAATTCATCATCCCAAACCTCTTTAGTATATCAACTACATAATTCCCATGTCTGAGGAAGATCTCACTTGGCTACTGCCACACCTCTAATCCCAGGAAGTAATGCATGAAATCAATGTATTTCATCTCGAACTTAGAAGCCAAATATTTCTTGGATTTGGAAATGAGTTCCTCATCCCATGTGAGGAATAGGTCATCGACATATAATAATAATATGGGAGGATTCTTACCAACTTGTAAGAGATATAGGTTGGGGTTTTCTTCACTCTTTGTGAAGCCCAAACTCTGCAAATACCTGTCAATCCTTGAGTACCATTCCCAAGGTGTCTACTTGAGTCCATACAAGGATTTCTTCAATCTGAAAACATGAGACTCCCTCTCGTGTACCTCAAATCCCTGAGGTTGTTCTATGCACACCTCCTCCTCAATTACACCAATGAGGAAGGATGTCTTCACATCCATCTGATGAATCTTATACCCCATGAATGAAGTGAGAGAAATAAACATCCTAATAGAATTATACCTGGCCACTGGAGCGAAAGTATCCTCATAGTCTACTCCCTCTTTCTAGGAGAATGCTCTTTCTACGAACCTTTCCTTATACCTCTCTATACTACCATTTGCAGTATGCTTGATGTTGTATATCCACTTGGAAGTTACTACTGGCTTCCCTTTTGATCTTGGAACTATATACCATACATCATTCTTCATGATGGATTGGTACTCCTCCATCATGACATCCTTCCAAAACTATTGGCCTGTTGCTTCCTTAAAACTAGAAGGCTCAAAATCAATGATATTTCTCATAAGAGCCACATATGAAACGAATCTCTCTAGTGGTATTCTTTATCTGGGGGTGTCTTTGTGGGATGTATGTTCCTCGAAATCCTTCAAGGTCTCTTGAATCCATCTAGGTATCATGTCATGGTCACTAGGAGGATATACTAGATCCACACAATCCTCCAACTCCTCCTCATGTTCTAAGGGCTGCTCCTTTATACTGGATGGACCTGTACTCTCTTCTACCTTCAGAGGCTCTTACACCTCACCACTTGCTATAATCTCCTTAGAATTCCTGAAATTCCAAGTCCTCCTTGAATTTGACATCCATGCTAACCTCAACATATCTCTGTCCTGGAATGTAGATCCGATAGGCCTTCAAAGTCTTGCTGTATCCCACAAACATGTCCTTCCTCACAGACGTTTCTAAATTCTTCCTCTTCTCCTTAGGAACACGCTGGAAAACAAAATATCCTCAAATGTCCTATATTTTGTTTTACTCCTGTGAATGGCTCCTCAAGATTCTTGTCCTCCAAGATTCTATGAGGACTCCACTTCTGGACATAAACTAGTGTGTTGCATGCTTCTGTCCAAAGAATCAAGGGTAGATCTTGGTCATGCAACATTTACTTGGTAGCCACAAGTATAAACTGATTCTTCCTTTCCACAACCCCATTCTAATGACGGTTGAAAGGCACTATCAACTTCCTCTTAATCCCTTCTTCCTTACAAAATTTATTGAACTCATTGGAGGTATACTCACTATTTGTTACTTGGGTTGACCTAGGCTCTAATCTCAAATAGGTTTCCAACAAAACCCTAAAAACTATCGGCCCTACTGGTAAATCAGAAGGCAAATCTACGCACAGGGTGCACAACACAGTATTACCTAAGTTATATTTTATGGGGGACTGCAATACTCAAGTGTTTGCAGTCTAGGAATGAGTGGGTATTGTTGTTATATTATTTTCCTTATACATCATCATTGTTAATCCTTCATATACATCTATGATTCATTCATCTTTCTACCCAGACATGCATGTTGTTATAACTAGTTTTAACCATTCATTCGTGAGCTAATGATAAACATAATAGTAAAAACATTCATTAAAAATCACATAGAACACAATGTTTAACCATGGTTCACCCCCTCCTAGGGCTATGCCCACAAATATCTAGCTTCTCTACTCTTTTATTTATTCTGCTATAAAATATGTGCTACGCGCATTACATATTCAATATTACAATCAAAATGAGGGTAAGTACCCTCTGGGAAGCTGACTAGATCACACCAGGATTCTCATCCTATGACCTAACCCTCAAAGACTAGCTTATTCAACTCTACCAAAAGAACCATAACAAAACTTACTACAATCAATAAATTCCGAACTAACCAACCCCAAACCTCTTGAGTCTTTATTTATACTATTCTATCGGCTTATAGGCATTAAAATATTTGTCAAAAGTTCTAACCCTAACATAGTTAGGCATGTCTGCATTTGCTTTTTCCTTCTTTTTCTGCATGCTTCTTTCCTGCCTCCTAAGGCGCACATTTCCAAAAATATACCTTCTCTCCAAAATTAGGCATGCGCCCATGTAACAACCCTAGTAGAATATATGTTTAGGGATTAGGTTCTTACATCCAAAAATAGATCTTTTTCCCAAACTAGGCTTGCACCAACATGATTCCCCTAAGACTAACATGTACCTTGTCCTGAGCCACTTAGGTGGTGTTTTCTCCCTGCACGACCTTCTCCCAGTCATGAAACTTTCCTTCTAATTCTTCCCATTTGGATTTCTCTTACGCAACTTTCTCTATGAGATCCTCTACCCTCTGCGCTATAATGTGTTTCTTCAGAGTCTCTATTTTCTTGGAATGAACTTGAGCCATCCTTGTCTTCTCCTCCTCAAGTTCAAAAATTATTTGTGCTTCTTGCTCCTAGAGAGGTTCTAATTGGGATTTCCTTGCCTGATTGTTGATATGCATAGTATTCAATTATGTCTGCAGGGTCTTCATCTCCTACATTCCTTTCAATCGTTCTGTAATACTCATGGCCTTTTTTCACTGCTTCAAATTCTGCATTGTAGCGTTGATTTTATCCTCTTGTTGGTCTAGTTGTTGGACCCTCTCGTCTTCCTCCAACATCGTCCATAAGTGCACAGTCCTATCAAAATGTTCTGTGACCTCTTTGGATTCTCTTTCGATCATTTCTATTTGTAGGGCTTCCTGTTGTTCCCTTTTATCTGTGACTTTGGGAGGAGTTGTTGGTGTTAATTTTTCCTCGAGTTCCTCTATATTCTTCCTATATCCTTCGAGCATCTGTGCGATAATTTGAATTTATTCTTCAGCGTTTCTCACGGCTTCCTGCACACTGTCTGGAATATTTGTGAAGACTTCCTTCAACTTATTATCAAGGTTATATACATGCTTCTCCTCCTCCCATGTCTCCATCTAGACCTGCTCTACCAAAATTTGTAGTGCATCCTTTCCATCTCTAGTGACTTGCAATTTTGTCATATCTGCCCTGGATCATGATTGGACTTCCTGTGTTCACCTGACTTGCAGTTTGTACAATGCATTAGTTGGTATTTTAGCCAAGACCAACTCTACATGTTCCAGGTCTTTAAGTGGCATCTGTTCCATGGCCTCCTAGAACTACACCATATCTATTGTAATGTGGAAGATAGGACTTGCTTGCACTATGATTTGGATTGTTTCTTCCTCCTTGTGCGTGGTTCTATCCCTTGCCTCTGTTGATCATGAGATTGGTTCTTCTCCTCTCTCTTATGCTTGTGCTTCTTGTATCCCTTCTAGGACCTACTTAACATTGACCAACTTCTTCATGATCCTTTCTCATTGGTTCTCAGCCTCCTCATACTATTCCACTATGCGATTGTGAACCTCTCTATGACTAAGTCAACATCATCCTCGATGATTGTGTATTCTGGGATCTCCTTGTGGGATTTGGCCTTCTTATGTGACCCACCTATATGTATGATTGACTGTTTGGGTAGCCCTACATATTTTGAAGTTGTTGTCATTGGGGTTCCTTGTGCTGTTGTGTCCCCACCTCCTTATTCCTCATGCGTGAGGAAATTATCCTTCTTTCCTATCTTCCCATCCTTCTTTGGGGCACTTCCCTTCTTCCGTTACACTGTCTTCAGTTCAAGCTTCATATGCTATGTTGGTTTCTTGGCTGTGACGCTTCCTCTTTTAGATGTATTAGATGACTGTGCTTCAATTTCTTTCCCCTTGGGCATGTCTTTGGTGATGTCTGGGATCTTCTAGTCATCCTTCCAATCCTTTATTTCCCATTTGACTTCCTTTGCATTGATGCATACTCAAATTTGTATCCATTCTTTGTCTAGATCCCTATGCTCCTGGATCCACATATTGTTTCACGTAGCCTTGAAGTTATTCTCCAGGTATTGGTTATCTTCTCTTGCATATCACTGAGATACAGAGAAAAAGTGCTGGCATTGCCACTTCTCCACTTTGAATAATAAGTTCTCTCCAATGATGTGTAGCATGCTACACGACATAATCCTACTCTATCACATAAATATGAGTAGGAAGCCTCTTTCCATCCGATTAGCGCTATCAACATGATGAGCCCCAAATAGTGGAACTCGGTTCCCAATTCTTGTGCATCCTTGCATTCGTCTAGGAACAGATTCAATAATTATGGATCCCAATTGAGCATGGTGCCATTTGTGAAATGCACTATAGTTGTGAAAACTCCTATGGGGACCCCCTCCTTGTGAAAATTTTGAAGGAGTTTGCACACCATCAACTTTGTTTCCATCTTGGTGGCTGTGTCACTGATCCTCTTTATGATTTTACCATGCGAGCCCCTTTCTGTCCCATAGGTTTTCTTCATTTCTTCCATGAGTGCATTTTCCTTGGTTTTTTCATCCATATACTACACAGGCTTCTCTCCATTTGACGGTAGTTCTATGATGAAAAAAATTAATTCGACATCGATGGACATTGGTTCATTCAACCACAAAAATCCTCCATGGAGGACCACCAGTAACTACTTGATGTAGTTGTTCACATATTCCCCCCTACTAAAGTGAGGAATCTTCAGAAAATGAAGAATCTTTGTATTTACCAAGCATGCTACCCACTGCTTTGGTTGCAACACTGGATCTCCTAATGACCCTGTGCCCAACCTTTCCATGTACACCTGTTGTGTAAATTGCAGGAACTTGTTGGTGTCAGACACATCATGGTATGGATACCGTAACTTTTTGATGCAACCCAAAAAACTTGGGGTGGACTGCAACCCATCTGGAATGTGTGTAAAAGCTATAGAGGCCTCAGGCTACTTGCACGGGGATCGTAGGATGGGTTGTTTCCCCTTTCTCTGTGTTGGCACACTAGATGTCCCAGCCTCTGGTTCTCTTTCTTCCTAGGCCAACTATGGTTTCCCCATGATGTCTTTGAGTTGCACTTCCTTGTGCTATGCAAACCCTACCACAGGTTGTGACCCTGGCCCGTCAGATTCTGTCCTTTCACTATCAACGCCATTTGTCTTGTGGATTGCTTCAGCCATGGGAGGTTAATGTAGGTTTTATATTGCCAATGGGTTGTGGCCCCCTACACTACCCTATGAATCGATGTCCATCCTGACCATCATCTGGGCTTGTACCTCTTCCTCTACAAGTGTGGCACTCACTGGTTTGGCCTAAGGTGAAGGAATTGTGTCGACATTGATGATTCCCTCAGTCTGTGTAAAAACTTGTTTTTCCTCTGTGGGTTCCTGCGATGACCTATGGCTACTACTTATTTTCCATGCTGTTTGGCTAGGTGCACCGACCTTTGGAGGTTCCATCCTGGGTAATTATTCCTTCTTCGGTTGAAATTCGACTGCTAAGATATCTGAACTTGCATGTTCACCACCTGTCTTCATGCTCCTTAGCTCTGTGGATATGTAAATTCACAATGAGTATTGTTTGGCCCACATTTGAGTTATATATGGGGTGTCATAAATACCCTAAATATTCTCAAAGACACTTATTTGATGGTCATAAATGTTATAAATCTTCTTGAGCATGCCTCATTAAGTTTCATAAATGCTCAGTTTGCGCCTTTTTACCCCGATGAACGATTTTTTATTTTCCAACCGTTGGGTCATTTTCCAGTGTGTTGTAAATTTTCAGTGTGCCACATGTTTCTACTGTGACTTTTCTGCTGGCGTGCTATGTTTGCTTCCTGTCAGCCATATGTTTCACATGTTAACTTTTTCTTTTTGTCGCACTAATTTCACCGTTTGCTACGCATGAAATTTCCCAATGTTTTGTATTTCCCTTCTTTTTCTACTTTTGTTTACCTTTTTCTTCGTTTTATTTTATTTTATCAGTTTTCTTTCCTAATATCTACTATAGTACACTATATACATGGTTTTCTTATTGTGATCTAAATTTTAAGAGTTAGTAGGTCCAATGTCTCTGTACAGTTTCAGTCGACTACCGTTGGCCATTCCTTTCAGTTATGTTCCTCCCAAATACTTTAGTTGCACAGATCCTCCATTTTTGACAGTATTTACTTCATATGTCCATAGCTAATGCATTCTGAACTTACCAGGGTGTTGCAAAAATTTGTTGTCATAGAGAAGAACTAGGTATCCCTCTTTAAACCTCTTCTTTTCAATGTGTCTATCATGCCAAGATTTTTCCCTTGATTTTTGTGTACCTCTTGGTAAAATCCTTCTAGAATCCTTTCTTCTTTCATTTCCATTAGTTGAATTAACCTCTCCTGTGATGTGCCTCTTTCTGACATATTGGTAATTGTTGCTACGTGTATATTGGGTACCATAAATTCTAATGGCACCACTGCTTCTCACCAATATGAATGGTGTCTCTCTTGTCTACGTCTTGCATGTGGTCCTATATTCCCATAGTATTATTGGAATTTTCAGGTCCCAATCATCCCTGTTAACATTGTAGATCTTAGTCAAAGAATTTTCCAAAATATTATTGAAAGCTTCTACTGTCCCATTTTCTTGAGGATGATATGGTGTGCGCTTCTAGTGATATACTTCAAACTCCTTAGTCATAGGCTTGATGGTACTATTAATAAAATGAGTTCCTTGGTCACTCATAAAAATCCTGAGACATCCAAATATGGTGATCACCTGCTCAAATAAGAAGTGCGTTGCTATTTTTGCGTTGCAATCTTTGATTGGTGCTTCTTTTTCCCATCTGGTTAAGTATTCAGTCACAGTAATGATATATCTGGCTCCTGACCTTCTTGATGGTGGATTAAAAGGTCTCAAAAAATCTATTTCCTATTTTTCAAATAATTGCAGAGTTACTTGTGGTCTTAGGGGCATCTCATCCCTCCTGTTGGGTTTGCCAACCCTCTGACAAACATCACAGTTATGGAAATATTCCTTGGCATCTTTATGAACTGTTGGTCACCATAATATTGTGCGTAATACCTTCTGTGTGGTATATTTTCTTACAAAGTGTCCTCCAACTATAACTTCATGAGCTTCTGCTAAAACCCTGGGCCGTTCATGTTCCAATACACACCTTCTCAAAATGATATCTACGCCCATCTTGTATAAATGGCCTGCAATGAGTTGATAGTATACAACTCTGACTACCGGTTTTTTCTTCTGCATGGTACTAAAATCTTGTGGCACAACTCCTATACTTAAGTATTCAATGATATTAGCAAAGTATTCATCAACTACTTGTACTAAAAATAACTGTGCATCAGGGAAATTGTCTTCCAATTTAGTAGGTTCTTCTCCATTGATTACTCTTGACATGTGATCAGGTCCCACATTCAACTTCCTTGGTTTGAATATTACTTCAAAATAAAATTATTGGAATAATAACAACCATCTATAGATCCCCCCCACCAACACTGGCTTGCTGACTAGATATTTGAGGGTAGAATGATATGTGAACATTTTAAAATGTTTACCCAATAAATAGTGCTTGATTTTTTGATGTGCATATACCATGGCTAGGCCTTCTCTTTCTATGGTGTTGTAATTCTACTTAGATTATGAAAAATTCTTACTTGCAAAGGCTGTAGGATGGTCTAAGTCCCCTACTCTTGGCTGCACCAAAATTTCTCCAAGTGCTATTGTTGATGCATCTACATGCACATGAAATGTATTTTCCCAATCTAGAAACACTAATATAGGTGTTTCACCATCTTTTTCTTTATAGTGTCCAATCCTTGCTGACAATCCTCATTCCACTGAAATTTGGTGTCCTTCTTTAACATTTTTTCCATTGGTGCAGTAATCTGCACATACCCCTTTATAAACTCCCTGTAGTAGCCTGTATGTCCCCGTGTGGCTCTTAACTGGCGCACTGATTTTGGTGGTTATAAATTGGCAATGACTGCAATCTTAGTAGGGTCAACCAGTAATCCCTTTTTTCACACTATATGTCCCAACAATATGCCAAAAGGTGTACCAAAAATGCATTTCTTGATGTTTAATAATATCTGACATTGCTTGCATATTTCCAACATTAGTCTTAAAACTTCTACATGGTCTTTCAAAAGACTATACATAGTCCAGTCATCCAGATATACTTCTAGAAAATGATGTATGAATTCCTTAAAAGCATCTATGACTACCCTTGAAAAGATAGTAGGCACATTCTTCAATCCAAAGGGCATGCTTGTATATTGGTAGGATCCCCATTCTGTAGAAAAATTAGTCTTATACATGCCCTCTGAAGTTATTTTGATCTGATGGTAACCTGAGAATCCATTTGTGAATGAATATGCTTCATGGAATCCCACATTCTCCAAGACCTCATATGTAAAAGGGGTAGGGAAAGGGTCATGTAAGAAAGCATCATTGAGTTTCCTCAAATCTATACAAATCCTTATCCCCCCTTGGTTCTTTTCCTGGACAACCATGGGATTGATCCATTCAGATTCCTCTACTGGTTCTATAATTCCAGCTTCCAACATCGGTCAATTTTTGCTTTCAATTTCTTCTTATACACTAGATTCATCCTGTAAGGTCTCTGTTTGATAGGTCTAGCCTCAGGTTTGAGGGGTATCTTCATCTCACCTAGCTCCCATGCTATGCCTTTTATATTTGTAAAGGTTATTGGAAATAGGTCACTATATTCATGCAATAACTCTATTATCCTTTCTAATGTTTTCTCATCCCAGTAGTCTCCAATACTTGCCATTTTAGGATTTTTGTTTGTCCCAATGTTGACTTTATTAACTTTGATTGGTGAAACAAATTCCTCTGACTCTAGAGATGGAACTTCCACCTCTCTCTCTCCTTCAATCTCAACGATCTAAATGTTAGGCGGATCATCTTCATCTGGTGCTTCCTCTTCGACATGATAACATGAGAGTAACTCTTTGACTGCCTATCTATTCTGTTGTTGGTATTTTGTTATGATTTTGTCCTCTGGTTCATCAAAAAATATCACTCCCCTTATCAAATTCAATGCTGAATCAATTTTGGGTTTCTCATGCTCGAATGACAAGGTTACAACAAAATTCTTCTGTAATCCTGTCCATTCTATAGTGCCTCTGCGCATCTCCTGTTCTATGTACAAGTTCCCTGAGATCCCTTCCAATGTATGAATAAAGTGATGAGGCCATTCATTTGGTGGTGTCATCCTCCATTGTGTTCTTCACTTCTCCAAGTGTTCATCTAGTGTTCATCTAGTGTTCCTCTCCCATCTATCTTATGTGTTGTATTGCTCCCCTATTCTCTACCAAATCTAATGCACATTAGTCGTTTACACTGATGCCAGTACTGAATTGTTTCTTTGTGCACACCCCATCATCTTGCAAGTGTTTCCTTGAGTGCAATATATAGGGCTAAGAGCCTCTGATTTTCCAAAACTTCCTCCTTATATTTTATCAATAATTCCTCTAAGTTGTTTATCCCATGAAAACTAAGAAGTTCCCTTATCTCTGTACCCACTCATGTTACTGTGCAATCTATTCTTGTGCACCTTCTTATGGAGACTTCATGTAGTCTCTGTTTCCAATTCTCCAAACCTATGTATGATTCCAAAGCACATGATGTAATGCTTCTCTAGCTAAGTACCTCATCTGCAGTTGGGTTGACATAATATTCTTCTCACGTAGTGGTTCTATACAACTGGTTTATTTCTTCCAGGTCCAAACAAGTCGCCTCTACAAACCTTTCTCCTTATGAAGGATCCAATGGTGCAATAACTCTATATTTTCCTAATTCAAAAGTCATTTTCCTTGTCTTCAGTTTGATCACAACTTGGTTATAAAATTCCCAATCCAATCCAAGTAATGTTGGGTAAGATGTTGTGCCATCTACTATCTCTATCACTTCAAAATCTGCCATAATGCGCACTCCATCCAAATCTGCTGTCACACCTTTAAGGCTTCCAATTGGTAACACTCTATGTTGATTTTCTAGTTTCAACTAGATAGGTGAATATCCTAATGTGGGTTCTCCCATACACTTCCATGTTTTCTTAGGCAAGACATTTACTTTAGAGCCTAAATCCAGTATAATATCTCCCATGTTGAAATCCCCAATGTTAGCATTTAGCCTGAATTATTTACTTGTCCTTCTTATTGTATGGAGATGATTGACTATTTTTTGCTCTAACTTCCCTTCTACCTCTGTGTTGCATATTTCTATTAGATTTTGTAATACCTTAACATGTGATGGATCATTCAATAACTTAACACATGATTGCAGAAACATCTTTATAGTACTTACTTGCTCTAAAGGTTGTCCTTTACTGGTATGTTTAATTGAATATGGAATCTCGTACATTGGTGGGTCCTGAGTTTGTTGTGAAATTGATATAAAAGCAAAATTCTACTTGAGAAGCTCCTATTTGGCCTCCTTAAATGTTTCCTTTTCTTTCCGTGTGTCAAACTGCTTCTGTGGCTCAATATTCTTCTTGACACATTGGTGTTGAGTTGGATCTTGATTTTCTACATCAACTCCTGTCTTGGATCCTCCTCAAGTGACTATATTGATGTTTTTCCCATTGTCCCTGGATTCTGCAGAAATCCACTAGACATTCTGTTTATTCTGGTTCGCTTTTTCCTTGATATTTCCCAAGAATGTTGGGAAATATTCTGTGTCATGCTCTGCTGTGCGACAATACATACATGTCGTTGGTGGAAGTTGACAATCCATTGCATAATGTCCTAGTTGTTGGCAGTTGTGGCAGACTACTAGTCCTCTGCCTCATCCAAATCCTCCTATTCCTCATCCTCCACCTTTGTATCCACCTCGATCTCCTCATCGTGCATTGTATTGGGGTACTTGGTTATACTGCACGGGGTTATACTATGGCTGCACGTTGTTATACTGCGACTACACATTATTGTACTATTGTTGTGTATTGTTGAATGGTGGTGGAACCTAGATGAACTGAGGTGAAAATTTCCTTGTCATCATCTCTGCTTGCACCCTCTAAGTGTCTGCAGTTCTTTCTCTCATCAGTTCCAACGTTCTACAATCCTTATCATCGTGACCCATTGATTTGCAAAAAATGCAATATGAACTTTTTGGTATTGTATTATACTTTTGCATCATTGGAAAATGATATGGATCATTCCCATGCATCTTAAAAATATTGCACCATGGTCCTCCCGTTGGAAAGGGGTTTGGTACCCCTATTTCCAATTACTACTCAAAAGTTGGAAATTTGTTCTTATGATGTCCTTCTGTCCTGCGCAATGTACACCAAACAACTTTTGTTTTCTCTTTTCTCTTGTTCTGGTTAAGTTGAAATGTCAGATTCTTCAAATCCTCTTTCAACTCCTCTATTTCTAGATCTTTCTATTGATACTGGTTCTCTTCTAGTTGTAGGGCTTCTTGCAGAGCCTCTGCGTGATTTTGGAACTTCTGTTGTCTCAAAGGATACTTCAAGTGTGGTAACAATGAGTTCACAAATAAGTGCCTATGTTGCATGTTAGTAGTTGCATATTTCAACTTACGTTTCAAACATTTGAACCTTTGTTAAATCTCCTAAACAGACTCACCTAGTTTCTACCCAATTTCAATCTTTTCATTTATGTACTGGTCTTCTGAGCTTGTATTTTGAAACTTGTTTACCAATAGTTTTTTCATGTCTACAATAGTCTTTGGTACTCCTTGTGGACTGTTTACATCTAAGATCATGTACCAGTCCAACACACTGTCTCTTAGTGTGATAGATAATTGTGCGAGGTTTGTATCCTCATATGTGATCTACTTTGCTTCCTAGATCTTCTCACAAACAAATAAATTCTCTTTAGGGTCCTTTGATGCCTCTCCCTGAAATTCTAGTAATATGATCGCGGGATCTTATCCTTCCATTTTGAACTGTGTTGAGTTACTGCCTCCACATGATGTAGATAATTGAGTGTTACTTCTTGAACTTTCTCTCCCAGTTGATTTTCCTTGATTGGACCCCTGCTCGGTTGCTCTTCTTCCACTAAAATTTGGTTGTCTAAATGTTGGTTTTATTTCGGGTGTATTAGTCGCACATGGGGTTGTAGGTTCCACACTAACAATGATCTGGATTGGATTTCTGCCTTTTGTTCCTGATCCTAGACCCAATTTTTTCCTTTCATATGTTGCACGCAATATTTCCTCCATCTTCTCCACAACCCAAATATCCTCTACCCCTTCTTCCTCGCTCGCCAAGTCCTCTCTATCGAATATGGATATTGTCTTGTAATTCATCTTATATTGGTAAGGTATTCTGCTGCACGTCTTTCTAGATTTTTCCATTATCTGATTTATCTAGTTCTCTTCCATCATGATTGGGTCCATGGCCTCCTTCTTCTTTCCCTTATCCATCTCCCTACCCATATCTCAACCTCCTGTCAATGCTTCCCCCCTTCCCCCATGCGTGTAGGGAAGTTTAGAAGTCTGATTCCATGGTCATCACACCTTTTTCATACAATAAAATCTTGATTGAAGTATACAATGATATGATGTACCTACTTCTGGGTCCCTTCAGAAATTCCTACTCTACAACAGTGTAGGACTTCATGGTATCTACTGCAAATTTGGTGATAAACCTTGCAACAATACTTTCTAACCATAAATCTACTATGTGTGTGAATGTTTTATTAACTTGATGTAATTGCGTGATCTCCACAGGATGCCACTCTATCTATTTGAATTGATTCATAGGGTGATTGTCCTTCATACTCAATAACCACTCCTTCAAAAGATGTAGGAAATCATAGAAAAATACCTCACTCAAGTCACTAAACATGTATTTGTCGAGATATTTACACGGTGTCAAATTAGGGTTTTTGTTGTCCTTTTGCACAAACTCGAGTTCCTTTGTTCACAACCATGTTTTAATATCCTTCTTCATTGAATTCCATGGCCTGAACATCCCCTTCTATACTTTCATCCTCCGTGATTTTCTTCCATAGATCCTATCCACTCAATCCTGTGCAGTTCCAGCCAGCAACAGAACCCATTGTTGGTTACTTGGGCTGACCCAGACTCTGATCTCAAATAGGTTTCCAACAAAACCCTCAAAACTATCGATCCTTCTGGTAAACCAGAAGGAAATGCTACACACAGGGTGCACAATGCAATCTCACCCGAGATATATTTTATGGGGGACTACAATACTCAAGTGTTTGTAGTCTAGGAATGAGTGGGGATTGTTGTTA
>JZKD02S1660926.1:78700-115198 GCA_000966675.3 Picea glauca | reverse complement strand
ACATCTTCAATATTACAATCAAAATGAGGGTAAGTACCCTCTGGGAGGCTGATTAGATCACACCAAGATCCTCATCCTATGACCTAACCCTCAAAGACTAGCTTATTCGACTCTACCACAAGAACCATAACAAAACTTATTACAATCAATGAATTCCGAACCAACCAACCCTAGACCTCCTAGGTCTTTATTTATACTATTCTATCGGCTTATAGCCGTTAAAATCTTTGTCAGAAATCCTAACCCTAGAATAGTTAGGCATGTCTGCATGTGTTCCATGTTGCTTTTTCCTTCTTTTCCTGCATGCTTGTTTCCTGCCTCCTAAGGCGCGAGTTTCCAAAAATAGAAATTCTCTTCCAAAATTAGGCTTGTGCCCAAAACATATGTTTCTCCCAAACTAGGCCTACGCTAACACTCACCCCCATTGTCTCACCTAAATGCCTTGATCTTCTTTCCCTTATGATTCTACACCAGATCTTTGAACTCCCTAAATCGATTGAAGACTTCATCCTTGGTATTTATGAATAAGATCCTTGTCCTCTTGGAATAATAATCAATGAAGGTCACATAATACTCACAACCACTTGCAGACAAAATTGAGATTGGCCCACTCACATCTAAATGTACCAGATCCATGATCTTCTTAGACCTACTATCACTTCTTGGAAAATAAACCTTGACATTCTTGCCAAGTGCACAACCTTTGCATACTCCTTGATGCTTAGTTCAAAACTCTGGGAGACCTGTGACCATCTTTCTTAATATTGGTAAGGCTTGGTGGTGTAAGTGTCCTAATATCCTATGTTAAAGCTCGCATGGGATATCACTGTCATGCACCAGGGCTTGATATGTATGACCTATCAACTTGTAGAGACTTCCATCACGATTCCCAATGACTTCTTCCGAGTCAAGAATCAATCCCTTTGGACAAGCAAGAACCTGCCCATCAATGAGTGTGACTACATACCCTCTTTCCTCCATGACATAGATAGAGAGTAGGTTCTTCTTTAGTCCAGGTACATACAATGCTTCACTCATCTTGATAGGATTTATAGACTTTAGGTGAAACAAATTTGTTCCAAATCCCTTGACTGCATACTTGGAATTATCTTTAAGTTCTAGCTGCAATCATGAGTTCTTCTATGTTATACTACTGAGTGATTTCTGTGACACTATCATATGACGAGAATATCCACTATTCATCAAGAAAGTTTCCATGGTGACCTACCTAGAACAAGAACAAGAACAAGAACAACATTCATCCAATGTTGTATCAAAGAATGTTTCTCAAGATGACCCCCTTCTCTTCAAATCCCAAGCTCTGATACCATGTCAATTTTCACATGCAACTCTATGTGACTAATTTCAGATCTGAAAATTGCTTCCTAGTGATCTAATAGTAAAACCCTAACTATTATTACTGAACAAATTTACACTGAAATTATTGACTGAAAAATATATGTAGCAGAAACACAAAGATCAGATATGAATCATCAATACAGATGAGACACAATTTCAGTTATGTAATATTGTTATCATAAGAAATACTGAGGGAAAAACCATCCCTCCCAACCAATACAATAACACCAAAATATGAGGACAACCTTTTCATCCAAATTCACCAAAACTGAGAGCAAGCTTGTCCTGCAAATTCACCAAAACTGAGAACAACCTTATTCTCCAATAATTATACAAATCAGAAAACCAAACCTCAACAATATTATGGAAATCTCCTAAACCCATGAATTTATTTTCGACCACCTATATGATCTGCTGACATCACCTATTAGCCTGTACAGATCTATACCTACCCAGAAAATTAGATATGTGATTCACCTTACTGGACACCTACATACATACATTGTTTTCTCTACTACAAACTGCTTATACCCTATATGTGATTCATTCTTCTTCAATCCACATATATACATGCTTCTTCCTTCTGCAAACCGTGTATAGTACGAAAAATTCACTCCACACGTGCGACCTTCTTCTCTTCTCTATTCAGGGCCAGATTCACCACTTTTCATACTTTCCCTTTGCTGAGATCACCAATCCTCCTTGAAACAAGTGCATACTCACTTATTCAATCTCCATCATTCCACAATTTCCATACCCCTTAGCACAAGTGTTTACTCATTTATGCTAACTCCATGATGTCACACTATGATGATAATATCACAATGACTTCTCTCCTTTATATAGGATTCCAATGAGTGAGTTTAGTATCCCTTCCTAAACTCAACAATTTATTAGAATATTTTAATCCTCTTTGTGGGTGTGGAACCCCCACACAAACTCACAAAGTGCATCAACTTTCCCATGAGGCCCTAGCCTCATTTCTAGGCCGATTTCACTAAAAATAAAGGCTAATATATTGCCAACGAAGATTCCCACATGCCTGACACCTTGGCCTCTTATGAAAATACCTCCTAAAGCTACAAAATCATAAAAACAAATATAGTTCAAGGGGGACTTCTTTGTTGGTTTGTTTACTGGTTCTGATTGGGCATGCAACCTTGATTATTGGAAGACTATTGTAGGTTATGTTTTTAGTCTTGGTATTGAACCTATGATTTGGGATTGTAATATGAAATTCTCCCTTTCTCTTTCTTCAGTAGAAGTAGAGTATCGAGCAACATTTAGTGCAATTTAAGAAGCCTTGTGGCTTTGACAAATCCTTTTAGAGTTTGGATTCTAGTAGCAACATTTGACCACTCTTTGGTGTGAAAATTAGAGTTCCATTTATCTCACCAAAGATCCATTTTAGCATCAACACAATAAACACATTGAGCCATAGATTCAATTTATCAAAAATAAGTTTCAAGATCACGTTTTCAAATTGCACTATTTCCCTACAAATGATCAAGTTGCAATTCTCACAAAGTCTATTACAGAAGCAAGTTTTCCAAACTTCAATCTATGTTAGGAGTTCATGAAGTTTCCATTAAGGTGGTATAGGATCTAATGTTTCTTTCCTTATCCTATTGTGTTACCTTCTTAAATCCTTCAATCCTATACAAGTTATTTTTAAGGGGGGATGTTAACCTATTTTGACACTTAGGATTTAGTTAAGTTCAACTTGTTCTAATGTGTATTTAGGTAAATTGTGTTTCTTTAATATGCATTGGAATTATTTAATTCAATATTTAGGTTTATATTCTAGACATATATATTCTAGACATAAAGTATTTTGACAATTCATCTTCTTCTCGATAGTAATGACTATATTGATCCATGGATTAGCCCCTGATCATTCCATGATATCAATTTAAAGAGCATGGATGGTCATTTGTTGATGATCAATTGTGATAAAATCATATGTAGATTATTTTCCTTTTAGCATTAATATATTGCGTCAAGTTCCTGTATTGGTTGGGGTTGTCTACTATTTCCCTCTCCAAGTATTTTAACCATGTGATACATTGGTGTACTGATATTCAATGTTTGTGTGAGTAGTTTCCTTAAGTTTTTTGACTTTTGTGGATATAGCTTGTTTATTGAACACATTGTTTGAATTATTCCCATGATGCAATTTATTATATATGCATGTCAAGTTTTGAAGCATGGTTGCATTCAATTGGTTTTTCTCTTCCCGAGCCTTAATTGGTTTCTCATGATCTACTCTACAACTTTAAATATCTACACTCAAGCTCCTTATGGTCTCTGCAATATATAGAGGTGTCTCTTGATTTATAAACCCATTGGATTATGTCTCTTCATTTTTAGCTGGTATATTTTCATTCATGGAATTTGTTTCAAATTCATAAGGGTCCTGTGCATCATCCACAATGATATTTTTGTTTTCCGAACAAAGAACAAGGCTCTTTAATTCAATTGTATTGAATTCTAACCTCTAACTATCTCTGATGTGTCATTTTATCCATAAAAAAGTGTTCATACAATTACACTTGTTAGATATAGTTTATCCTCAAAATTTGTAGATAATTTTTCCTTTAATGCACTTTGGAAACTATCCATATTGACAATTTTTTTAAAATCAAGGTTACATGCTCTTTTCTTCTCAATTCTTACAAAATTCAATAGCACTTCTCCAAAATTTGAATCTTTAGGCTTATTCCCTTTTGGAAGAGATTTCCAATGAATATACCCATGTTCAATTTCAATCTTGGAGCTAGAATTTACAGCTTTCCAAATTGATCATTTCTACTCAATTTCTACACTTTTGTTGTTGGTGTATTCAATTTCAGAGACCAACTTCTTGGTACAATTATTATTATTATTATTTTCTTTCGGGGGATAATAGTAATTATCGTTGTGAGTATTCAACAACTTCCAATGTAGTGATTTGATACTCCAGTCAGTTTCTATATAAATTAAGAATTGTCAACTTTTCATTTTTTGCACATTTTCCAGACTTGGAAAATTTGGTGAAAATTCCTATCTTTCAAATGGTGAAAAATTATGAAATTTTCATTCAGACAAAGTTGTCTAGATTACTGATATTATTGAATGTCTACTAGGAATTATTTTTACATATTTGATGTCTTGGGTCAATTTTCCTTCATTAAAAAATTCCAAAATTGTCAAAATTCCCTAGAATAGTGGATTTTGGCCTATTTCTTTAGCTCCACTCCAAGCCTCTTGGAATTTAGCCAAATCCTATACTAGGTTTTTCATATTTTCCTTGATTCCTTATTAAAATTCATCATAAATTGAGCTAATGTTAATGAGTATCATCTTGTTCTCTTAAAATTGCTTATTTCCGATCTCTGGAATTCTAGAGCTAATTCTACCACCATCCTTATGGAATCTTTCATACATAACATCACTATGTATTTTCACCAAAAAATTCAACTCCATTGGAGTTTGAATGCTTCTATTATGGCCAACATAAGAAATTGGCTCCAGACTCTTTATATTTTTTAAATAAAATCTTCCTTTCTTGTTTTGGGGTAATTCAAAGCTTTGAACTTTCAATCTTCCCTGAAACCATTGGAGTCCTCAAAAGTTTCAATATTTCGAACTTTTCCATGGCCATCAGAGCGCTCACAAATTTTGATCTTTAAAAATACTCTAGAACTCTCAGAGGGATTTCAAACATTGATCAAACTTCAATTTTTTGAACTACTTAACGACCATTAGAGCCTTCAAAAATTTTGATCTTTTAAAACACTTGCAATCTTGTGGGGAAACTTCAACATCAATCTTTCAGAATTCTTCCCAAGACAATGGGGAAAATTCAAAAATTGATCATTCCAGATGCATTTCTCCCTTTGGGAAGACTTCAAACTTCAATCTTTCAAAAAGTTCTGCAAGCATGTGGGGGAACTTCAAACATCAATCATTTAGAATTATTTGAAAGCTTATGAGGAAACTTGAAACATTGATATTTCCACAGGACTATGAGGAAAATTCAAACATCAATATTTCATAATTTTCCACAAGCCTATGGGTAAATTTCAAATATAATTTTTTCAAAGAGGCCCACAACTATTAGAATCCTTTCAAAATTCAATTTTTTTAAAGAGGCTTGCAACTAAAGGGGAATTTTTGAACATTGATTTTTTTGGTAGGCCCACAATTGAAGGGGATTTTATGAATTCTTTCCATATCAAATTTATGCCATAACTAAAATTATTTTTATAATTGAAATTATGTCATAATCGAATTAGGAATTTAGTAAAATACTTCATGCTAAAATTAGAATTTTCATTTGAGCATCAATGTTCTGTTCCCAATACAATCTAGTGTTGTAACCATTAATTTTTCTCCCATTAATCTTACCTAGATTTGATTCTTTATCTCTCAATATCATATATGAATGTTTCACAACTCACCCAACTGATTTTAATGCTTGTAGTTCATCAATAAGCTACAAGAAATTGCAAATTTCCCTACACTATAAATTTCTATCATTGATTTCTTAGAATCACACCATATTCAAACCATAATAGATCCAATGTCAAAACTAGATATTTTGTAACATTCCCCAGCTTAACTGAGGAACATTACCATGCAAAATTAAACATAAAACAATTTTTTCATGCTAACTAATCCTCTAGCTTTCCATATACATGAATACAAATGGATTTAACCATTATGTTATCATTAATTTAAGCAAAACTACAACATGATGAAATAACATAAATGAAACTAATTAACTCCACACATAGAAACATATTGTCAATTTTCACATGCAACTCTATGTGACTAATTTCAAATCTAAAAATTGCTTCCTAGTGATCTAATAGTAAAAACCTAGCTGTTATCACTAAACAACTTTACAGTGAAATTATTGACTAGAAATATATGTATTGGAAACAAAAATATCAGAGATGAATCATAAATACACATGAGACACAATTTAAGTTCTGTAATCTTGTCATCATCAGAAATCCCGAGGGAAAAAAAAACCTCCCAAGCAATTCAATATCACCAAAATTTGAGGACAACCTTGTCCTCCAAAGTCACCAAAACTAAGAACAACCTTGTTCTCCAATAACCATAAAAATAAAAAAATCAAACCTCAATAATATCCCTGAGAATATCATCTGCACACGAATCTATTGTATACCACATGTACGGCCTATTGACGTCACATGTAAGCATGTATAGATATGTACCTATCCATAAAATAAAATATGCGATTCACCTTACTGGAAACCCACATATATATGCTATTTTCTCTACTACAAACAACATATACCCTATACACAATTTGTCCTTTTGCAACCCACATCTATACACACTTCGTCTTGCTGCAAAGCGCGTATTGTATGAAAAATTAACTCCACACGTGTGACCTTATTTTCTTCTCTCTTCAGGGCTAGATCCACCACCTTCCAGACTTTCCCTTTGTTGAGATCACCAATCCTCCTAGTACAAGTTCAAATTCACTTATGCTAGCTCCATCATATCTCCACACATGATCTACATGATATGTAATGTCACAATGATATCTCTCCTTTATATACAAGTCCTAGGGGTCAATATAGAGGCCCACAAGTAAACATCAAATTAGGCTTTCCTTGTGGGTGTGAAGCCCCAACACAAGTCCACAAATCCCATCATCAAACCCATGAATCCCCCACTCAAATCCAATGGGGATTTCACCAAACCAAAAGTGTGATGCGGTTCCCACGACGATTCCCACTTTCCTAACACCTAGGGTCATGTGATAATACCTACCCGAAGCTACAAAATCAACACTCCCTCTTAGTGAGGAAGGTATTTTCACCACACTCCACAAGTGGGAATGCCTCTTGATGGTACAACAATATCAAGACTCCCTCTTAACTAGGGAGGCATTCCATCCTCCATCATCACTTTGAAGTAGGTTTGTCTCCCGTACTGGATCCTCTACCACAGATGCTCACCAATCCATATGATTGTTTTCTTCCTCTGTCATCGAAGAAAATCCTACTCTCTAGTCCTCTCGACTGGATGCATCCTTGATCATTGAATAAAATCCTTCTATTTGACATGATACCATCCTGGAAGACATCCTTCTCCTAGAATCCTCTTGCCTCTAAACCTATTGTTTGTCCATCTCAACCCATGAAACCTACCTGACAGTATTTGAAGATGCCTCTCTCCCATATAGATGTGAAGGTTAGATCCCACTGAGTGACTGAATCTCCCTCTGAGCCTCTTGAATCCCTCTGAAGTTGGAATCCCTATGAGCCTCCCAACTCCTTATGAATTCAGACTCCCTCTAAGCCTCTTGACTCCCTCTGAGTCTCCTAACTCCCTCTGAGTCCACACAAACTTTGGAGCTACTTGGTCCTTTTCCACTGTCCTCTGCATAGTCCTGGGAGACTTCTCCTCCTTACTAGATCCATAGGGATGACTCCCTTTGAACTATGGATCCCTCTAAGTCGGTACTACTAGTGGGGCCACCCACCTCACCACTCATGTAGCTACCTTCTCCCTCTATACCTATGCTGTTGGTGGGGACACCTACCTCAAGAATAGTGGAGCTACCTTCTCCTCCTCATCTATCTCTCTTCTCATGCTAGTCACAACACACATAGGCTGGCCCTTTCTAACTCCAAGAACCACTTCTAATATGCAGATATATCCTATGGGCATAAATAATGCCTGTCTAAATAAAAATAATATTTGGTATCCATTTACAATCTTTGAGACTGAGAGAACACTCCTCTTGAGTTCTGGCACCCATAAAACATTTAAAACCCTCAACACCTTTCTTGAATCCAATTAGAATGATACTGTACCAAATCCTTGTACTTCATGCTTGAATCCCATGCCAAGATCCACACACAAGTTTGAGCCAATCTCTGTGAAAGTGTCAATCAACTCTCTAGCACGTGTCATATGGAAATATGCTCCACTATCAACCAACTAAGTCCCCTTGCTGGAGAATATATTCAACCTCATCAACAAGATCTCCCTTTGGAACCTGTATGCAACCTCATCAACCTTTGTTACTGATTCCTGCTGCCTTCTTCCCCTTCCCCTTAGGTGTGGACACTATGAAGGAAAATGACCATATTCATGACACTGAAACCATATGTATCCTCCCTATACACCAACCGAGTCTCCTCCTGAATACAATCAATCCATATCCTCTCAAACCCTAAACACATCTCTCGTGCACATATTCTGTGCACAAAAGGTTCTGTTGAGGGGTTTGAGATTCCTTTAACTCAATAGTAGGAATCAAACCCTCCTTAAAAGCCCAATTAGACTCTACAATATTTGATGGTGGAATGGTTCTCCAGATCTTTCAATCTAGCTAATATATCGATGGGCTTTACTTAGTGATTGTCAGGATATTATTTTGTGAAAGTTCCTCCTTCATATTAAACTTTCTCTTTTTGTCTTTTCTTTTATTAAATGAGTCTGATAAAATGAGTTGTGCTCGTAAAAACCAATTGATAGAGGGGATTCTTAACTACTAAAGAAGGCTGAGCCTAGGATAAGCCTCATTCTCAAGCATGAAGACAATGATATTCACACCTATTACAATTCTAGTAATAATACATTTCAACAGTGACTGAGATACAATTATTGAAAGAAAAATACACATGCAATAAGATGATTGCAAGAAAAATAGTTTCCTTAGCTCTACCATCAATCACACATTAACACAACAACTTTGTTTTCATCATTAAGAACAAAAGAACTACTAAAATATTGAAACATATAGCTTACCGATAGATTCAAAAAATATTACTCATTACATCATCAATTACTGAAATAGAAGTTGGAAGTAATTCCTCCTCAATCCAATCACATAACGCCTTTGATGAAAAAACAAAATTTCATCTCTGGTTCTAAAAAAAACTTCTCAATTAAGGTTGTTCAGAAATAATTATTTACAATTCTCAAAATGAGGGTCTTTTCCCAAAACCATCAACCCCTCCTAAAAGGTCAATCCTCCTATTTATAAAAATCACTAACTAAAATAGCTGCTACAACTTTGTGAAGTAAAACAAAATATTTCCACGTGGTGCTTTATCTCTTTGTTCTCTTGAAATCATCTCATGGTTCTACTGGAGTGGATGAATCTTCTCATATTCTGACCACTTGATGAAGAGATCCTCACACGTGTTAGCATACAAGAATTTGTGCCGATCCATCGGAGCTACAAGCATTTCCTTCACTTCCACTATCCGTTCTCTATATTTGGCACTTAACCACTGCAGAACTACACGAGCCTTGATCAGATGTTCCATAAAATTTTGTATTTGACCCATTGTCATGCTTTCCACCCATGCAATCTCCACTCTCCATGTTGAGTCTTGTTCTGCATGTTGTTTTACTATGTCATGCAAGTTGATAAAGTCTTCGGGTGAGCCGAACTCTGGGAGGCCAATGTCTCTCATCTCCGGATTGATCTTTTTCCAGATTATTTTTCACTTGGCCCATCTCTTCTGTATTTATTGTGGAGGTTCCTGGGACATTCTTACTGAGTATTTAACTACTTTATTGATCTAGGTGATGCTATTATCCATTATCACTCGAATAACATGATCCTATATGTATTGGCCCTTCTGCACTACGCTGATGTAGTCAATTCATTCTACAACTTGGTATGATTTTTCATACCATCTCTCCAAGTCCTTGTAGGTTTCCAGTTCCATAAGGGTATATTCTTGATAATCGGCTACACATGTAGTGAAAAGATGTCTTTCACTTGTGAAATTTGCATATGCATCTTGGAAATCACTCTTTAGAAACACTGTGGCTTGCGTTGAGTCTTGGTAATATTTTTCCAAATGGTGCAGATGGTCTAGCTCCTTCAGTGCAACGACCAATTCATTTTCATCTCGCTTTTCTCGATCCAACGTGGCATCAGTGATAGCCATCCCCATGCTGATGAGATCAGATGTCTTTGCATGTTCTGTGCTGAGCAAATTCTCCTCTGTGGTAATGAGAATCAAGATATCCAACATTAGTATTCTTTTCTTGGTGGTTCTCCTCATGATGGATTTCCTCTTCCTGTCGTAAGCGATCACCTATATATCGACAAACTCATCAATGGGCTCATGGATTTGTTGTTCTCCCCAGGTCAGAGTGTTTCCCAAGATTTGTACTGTATGTATCTATTCTAGGACTGGTTTTTGTACCTTTTCCATATGTTCTAATGGCTCGACCTTCGTTTGGTGTTCATCGACTGGTGAGGTATCGGCCAAAATTGAAGATTCAGTGATAGGACCAATACTTACTTAGTGATGGACTATCAAGGTGTCGATATATGGATGTTTCACTTCCTCTTTTTGTCCACTTGAACCTAGCTCATCCCTGGAGCTGTCTTTTGGGGTCCCCGATAGGTCGAGAAACTCAGTGTCTAAGACACTTTTGGCCTCATGGTCACCCTGTAGAGGGTTTGGAACTAATGCATTGGGAATTGGAGCATATGATCCCCCATGTTCTTTCTCCTCTGTAATTGGTATCAGAGTTACAAGTGAGACCTACGAACTCTCTTCATCATCATAGATGGTTATTAGATCAAACAGGGGATTTGACACACTTGTTTCACATGGTGTTCTTGGACTCTCATACTGGGTTGGAATGGTCACTGATGATATAACATGTGGTGATGGAAATATGGGGTTTTCCAGAATGGTGGTTTCCTCTAGTTGTATTGAATCTGATCCATTTATCTATTCTCTGATTATGATTGGGTCAGCTGGGGTGATCCTCGTCATTGCTACTAGATGAGGAACGTTCTCTAGCTGGTCGATGATTCTTTGGGCTCCTTATAGTAACAGAAACCCCCTCCTTTGTGCATCTGTGGTTTTTTCTGCTATGATTTCTTCTCTAACCCTAAGATCTTCTTGAGCCGACTGTTCTATTGTTTCAAAATACTCATCCATACTCATAGATTTGAACCTAGTCATGTTCGGGTTAGATTTTCTCTATAATACCTCCTCCCAGTCCTGAGCACATTCTGTAAAAATATCATCTTCAAACTTGTCATGCGCGTATGGCCAACATGAAGAGACTTGTGAAGCATGTTGGAGAACTAGGCCTTTAAGGTCATGTTTGTGAAACCGATCTGTCAGGAACCTATATTCCAACTGAATCAAACCCTCTTGTTTAGATTGAGCAATTTCATGCACTATATAAAACCCTATATGGAAATCATAGGGTATGAATGCTCATTTATTGTCCTTAACCAAAGTGGCATTATAGCCCCGTAGGATAGTCTCGTAATAGATTTATCCTACGATGAGCTAGTCTGGAATGTGAGAGGGAAGAATATGTGGTGCTATAGTGGCCCCTAACACCTGGATATAGGTTGTGGTTCCATCTAGGTGACAATGACCAACTTTCAAAATCATTTTCTTGGGTGCTACAGACAAACTTGGGCATTCCTTTTTAAATATAATGAAACATATCCAAGCAATGAATTCATTGCAAATAAGAGCATAAGAATTCTTGTACCTGTTTTCCCATAGGATGTTGAAGTAGACATGTACATGTAGCTCTATGACGTGCCAACTCAGATTCATGCTGGAGAATACATTCCTCACTCAGATTAAATCTAGCAGATACGAGGCCATGTGAAAAGAGGACGCTTCTCCCTCCTTTGGTGACTGGGCTTGCAATATACTAGTGCTCAATTGCTTGGAGATAATCGCTCCCCAGTTGAAGCTACTCCCAGAAATAGCCACAATGCATGCCAGGGGATTCCATGCCTCCAAGAACTTGGATTAGTCTTTTTCTCTGTATAATCGACATATTAGAGCAATTAAATAGATATATGGCTCCCTCAGATTCACTGTTCCGTACTTGTCGTTGCTCCGGTTCGTAAATTTATTGTCTTCCTTCCACCAGGAGGCCATTAATCGACTGGTGTCATGGAACTAATAGAACTTCACCATGAATTCTGTGTTCAACTGCTCCTCCCGGTCTCTTATTTTGTAGCACTTTTGGACCTTTATCAGAAGAAAAACTTCGACACATCTGCCATTCTCATCATTGATTAGGCACTTTTTCACATCTGTGTGATAGATTATCCAATTCAAAGTCTCAATGCAGGGAAAGAATGGATTTCGATAGGCTACTAGATGTAAGTGTGACCCCCATATATTCTGGAAAACTTGGTCATCGAGCACCCTTACATCCGAGTCATTGTGTGGGATAAAATCCGGGTAATCTTCTGAGTTGATTATGTTGAATAAATCTCCCCACCGTGGGAGAATTATTTTTGATTCAGTGGTTGCTTTTGTATCAGTGAAAGAAAGGGGTTGAGCGAATGATTTCTTAGTCGATGTCTTGATGACCAACTCCTCTCTAGGAGAAAACTCCAACTACCTCGCCATGCCAGGAGAAGATCCTTCACCAATCTCTAATTCCTTTAATTCCGGTGCCCTCGGTGAGCGTCTGGTTGTTAGCTTCCTTGGAGGCATTTTCCATGAAGATAGAACAACGTTAGACATCGTGTTGAAGATAGGATGCTGATACATAAAAATTACGACTGTTGAACTAAGAAAAATTAACACATACCTCTTTTTCGTGCTAACTTAACCTGTTTTTTTGAAAGTATGAGAATCAAACAAAACTCTTGAGACACTCTCTTCACTTATTCAGTTTCTCTGGAAATGGGAAACTTGTGTGTAGAGTGGAGGTGTTCGAAGCTGTCTTAGTGATTTAAACAAATATAATACTTACCTTGTCTCATCAATTATTCAATTCAGGGTATGAGTGTAGTTCTACAAGATCTGCCGCCAGATCTTCATTATGTTCAAGATGAAATGCAGTCGTAGGTTGACGTCACAGGTGTAGGCTCTAATGTGGTTCATCGACGATTTAAAATTCCTGTTGTTCAATCGGTGCATGGGGTAGAAACGTATGCATAGAGAAACAGTAACTAGCTTATTAAATGGAAGAATTCGATCTTATTGTGTGATGAAAATGTCCCATCATTCCAGTAAATTAACAGGTGAATTGAGAGTCAGGGATTTTATTTAGACAATGTTTGTTGATATCTCTTGAAAAAAAATATGACCCTTACCCATCTTGTCGTACAACGTTGATGTGGAAATTATTACTTGGAAGTGTGACTAGGACACAGGGAAACCTAAGGTGACTCGGGATGAAACTAGGCTGCATGAAATACCTACGTGGTAAAGAAATGTGGTGCTTGAAATTGGTGTCTTCGTTTAATCGTGTTATTCAGAATCAGGGACTTTTTAGCTAAGTGTTTTAACAACATGTTCTACCCTGCTGATGTCAAAAATGCATTGGGGATCAGTGATCGACGATAAGTTTAAACAAGTGTTCTCGGATTACACCCTTTGAAAATTTTTGATGCCAAAAATGCATCGGGGATCGGTGATCGACGATATGTCAATGCGAAAATTTCCATGATTTAAATCTTTGAGAATTCACTGATCCCGAACAAATGCATCAATGATCGACTATCGAGGGTTCATCATGGCCCATGTCAAATTTTATCCCTCTCGTATTTCACTGACGTCGATGGGAAATTGGTAACCTACGAAATATTCTTTGAAAATAACTATCACAAATCTAATCCACTTTTTACCGATACATTGGCGATCGATGATTATTGTTACTATGTGGTGATTTTTCTCGCTCGTATTTTATCGATGCCAAACATAAGCGTGTGGGTCACAATTTTAGTTGTATATTCTTAGTTAAAATGCCAAGTTCTTTTTAGACACAAAGGTTTCACATTTACAAGTTCACACAAATCCAATTTTATGGATGAAGAGACATGAAAACAAAATTATCAATCCCTCCACAATGGACTCAATTCAGAAAGAAAAACAAAAGAAAACAAGTGGTACCCAAAAGAGACAAAAAATCATAAAATCTTTTAGGGTGTGTTGAGCGCTCAACAAATGGAAATTCTCTGGGCAAAAGCAAAATCTCTGTTCCTTCCTTCATACTTAGGTCATGCAGAAGTTGGTTGAGAACTAACTCACTTCGCTTTTAACATAGTATTTCCTATCCTTGCGTGTACAAATTCTCAATTTCGTGAATCCGAGTCCGCCTATGGATTTTAACCCTTATCCCACCTTTATTCCTCTTGACTGTGACCCATGTCCCCCTTTTTGACGAGACCCTGTTAAGGAATTCACTGGCTCGAGGCTGTTTTAGTTATCATTATTCACTCGCTACGGTGTTGCTTCACTGTCAACGAGAGTCCATATCCCCGACGGAGTCACCCTGACGTCATAGACCTTGATCCACTTCCAACGAGCATCCATAGCCCCAACAGAGTTATCTGCATACCCTCTCCTACTTTTCACTTATTTAATATAATTGATTTATTTCCAACAGAAATTCCTTGAGTGAGTAGGAGAGGAGGACGTCTATTATTTGTAAGATGAAATGGTTAATGTGAAATTCTTCTTAGATCTGTCTAGAGGTACATGTGGTCCTTTCCAAATTTCCATCTTTCCCTTTGGGATTTAACAGACCACCAGGCATACACTTCATCACTTACTAAGGTCGTTTATTTTGCAAAGACAAGATATATATCTCCTTGAAGAAATTTGTAATTTCCTAGCGTTTCTTATGTTGCACGTAAGCATGACTTAAGAGAAGAGTTTGCTACACCATATTTGTTTGGGTCAACCAATATTTTACGGAACACAAATTTATTACAAGAAAATACCAAACAAAAAGAAAAACATGAATAAAAGGACTCTGCAATCAGGCTACCCTAAACCTACACATTTATCCTAACCAGAATATAACATGAAAACACACACACACACACACACACATTTGTTTATATTTACTAGAAATATTGTTTTAGGGCTTGGCCATTCACTGGGAGGGCGTCGGGTCCCCCCCTCAGATTTTTCAACCGATACGTGCTTGCCCCAATTTTCTCGGATACCTGAAAAGGTCCCAGCCATAGATTCTGAAACTTCAAATTTTTTCCCTTAGGTTTGTTTGATCTATCCCATTTCAGGACTAAGTCTCCTACTTCAAAATTCTTCTCTTTGGCCTTATGATTGTCAAACCATCTTTTAACTATCCGCTGATGAGCAAAAAACTTCAATTTTTCTTTCTCCCTTTCTTCTTCAAGCATGAGGAGGGTATCAATTCTTTGTTGAATAACTGATGAGGGATGTTCTCTTGAAACTTGAGCAAGTTGAAGTGACAGAATATATAACCCATTTGGTATAATGGCTTCTTGTCCGTATACCATAAAGTATGGATATTTTCCTATAGTTTCCTTGGGTGTTACTCTATCCGCCCATAAGGCATTATGAAGGGAGCTATGCCAATTCCTTTGATTGTCTACGACTATTTTCTTCAAGATACTCACTAGGTTCTTATTAGTTGATTCTTTTGATTCTTCCACCCCATNATGAAGAGACATGAAAACAAAATTATCAATCCCTCCACAATGGACTCAATTCAGAAAGAAAAACAAAATAAAACAAGTGGTACCCAAAAGAGACAAAAAATCATAAAATCTTTTAGGGTGTGTTGAGTGCTCAACAAATGGAAATTCTCTGGGCAAAAGCAAAATCTCTGTTCCTTCCTTCAGACTTAGGTCATGCAAAAGTTGGTTGAGAACTAACTCACTTCACTTTTAACATAGTATTTCCTATCCTTGCGTGTACAAATTCTCGATTTCGTGAATCTGAGTCCGCCTATGGATTTTAACCCTTATCCCACCTTTATTCCTCTTGATTGTGACCCATGTCCCCCTTTTTGACGAGACCCTGTTAAGGAATTCACTGGCTCGAGGCTGCTTTAGTTATCATTATTCACTCGCTACGGTGTTGCTTCACTGTCAACGAGAGTCCATATCCCCGATGGAGTCACCCTGACGTCATAGACCTTGCTCCACTTCCAACGAGCATCCATAGCCCCAACAGAGTTATCTACATACCCTCTCCTACTTTGCACTTATTTAATATAATTGATTTATTTCCAACAGAAATTCCTTGAGTGAGTAGGAGAGGAGGACGTCTATTATTTGTAAGATGAAATGGTTAATGTGAAATTCTTCTTAGATCTGTCTAGAGGTACATGTGGTCCTTTCCAAATTTCCATCTTTCCCTTTGGGATTTAACAGACCACCAGGCATACACTTCATCACTTACTAAGGTCGTTTATTTTGCAAAGACAAGATATATATCTCCTTGAAGAAATTTGTAATTTCCTAGCGTTTCTTATGTTGCACGTAAGCATGACTTAAGAGAAGAGTTTGCTACACCATATTTGTTTGGGTCAACCAATATTTTACGGAACACAAATTTATTACAAGAAAATACCAAACAAAAAGAAAAACATGAATAAAAGGACTCTGCAATCAGGCTACCCTAAACCTACACATTTATCCTAACCAGAATATAACATGAAAACACACACACACACACACACACATTTGTTTATATTTACTAGAAATATTGTTTTAGGGCTTGGCCATTCACTGGGAGGGCGTCGGGTCCCCCCCTCAGATTTTTCAACCGATACGTGCTTGCCCCAATTTTCTCGGATACCTGAAAAGGTCCCAGCCATAGATTCTGAAACTTCAAATTTTTTCCCTTAGGTTTGTTTGATCTATCCCATTTCAGGACTAAGTCTCCTACTTCAAAATTCTTCTCTTTGGCCTTATGATTGTCAAACCATCTTTTAACTATCCGCTGATGAGCAAAAAACTTCAATTTTTCTTTCTCCCTTTCTTCTTCAAGCATGAGGAGGGTATCAATTCTTTGTTGAATAACTGATGAGGGATGTTCTCTTGAAACTTGAGCAAGTTGAAGTGACAGAATATATAACCCATTTGGTATAATGGCTTCTTGTCCGTATACCATAAAGTATGGATATTTTCCTATAGTTTCCTTGGGTGTTACTCTATCCGCCCATAAGGCATTATGAAGGGAGCTATGCCAATTCCTTTGATTGTCTACGACTATTTTCTTCAAGATACTCACTAGGTTCTTATTAGTTGATTCTTTTGATTCTTCCACCCCATNCGTCGGGTCCCCCCCTCAGATTTTTCAACCGATACGTGCTTTCCCCAATTTTCTCGGATACCTGAAAAGGTCCCAGCCATAGATTCTGAAACTTCAAATTTTTTCCCTTAGGTTTGTTTGATCTATCCCATTTAAGGACTAAGTCTCCTACTTCAAAATTCTTCTCTTTGGCCTTATGATTGTCAAACCATCTTTTAACTATCTGCTGATGAGCAAAAAACTTCAATTTTTCTTTCTCCCTTTCTTCTTCAAGCATGAGGAGGGTATCAATTCTTTGTTGAATAACTGATGAGGGATGTTCTCTTGAAACCTGAGCAAGTTGAAGTGACAGAATATATAACCCATTTGGTAGAATGGCTTCTTGTCTGTATACCAGAAAGTATGGAGATTTTCCTATAGTTTCCTTGGGTGTTACTCTATCTGCCCATAAGGCATTATGAAGGGAGCTATGCCAATTCCTTTGATTGTCTACGACTATTTTCTTCAAGATACTCACTAGGTTCTTATTAGTTGATTCTTTTGATTCTTCCACCCCATTCCATTGTGGATAGTAGTTTGCAGAGTATATTATTATGATTCCTTTGTCTAAAGAAAACTCTGTTAATAGAGTAGAAGAAAAGTAAGAAGCATTGTAAAAAATGAGAACGGAAGGCATCCAAAACCTTGTGATTAGTTGTCATTCTATGAGTTGGATTACAACCTTTTCATTCATGTGAGTCAAAGGGATGGCCTCTGCCCATTTTGTAAAATAGTCCGTAGAAGTTAGTATGTATTTATGTTGTTTTGAATAACTCGGGGCAATTTCCCATATGATGTCTAACACCCATTTTTTGAACGGTCTAGATATGGTCACTGGTTGGAGTGGGACAACCGATCTCTTTTCTCTACCCGTGCTCATTTGACAAGATTTACAGTTCCTAGAGTATGTATGAGTGTCCCTAAATAGAGTAGGCCAATAATAAACAACTCTGAATATTTTGTGAGCCATGGTATTCCCTGCAAAGTGTCTACCTACATGATCATCATGGAGCTCCCTAATAACCTTTTATACATATTCACGTTCAAGACATATCAAAATTACTCCATCATGGTTTACACAGAAAAGTACTGAATTTATGAGGCGATATTGCACAGATTTTAGTCTAAGAGCTCTCCTTTCCTTAGGGTTTAGGTTTTATTGGAAAGTCCCATGATGCAAGAGGTAAATCAATTTTTCATACCAAGACTCTGTCCCTGGGGGGATTTATAAAGCTTCACTACACCGTAATTCTAATTCATTCTCCCACCCAGGGTCTTCATTTATTCGATCTTGGGATTTTTTGGCCAACTTACACAATCCTTGTTCCTTTACCAATTTGGTAGGTTTTATATATAGATCAAATTCCTGGACAACTTCCATCCAATTTCTCCTTCTTTCCCCCATCTCCCGTTGAGTGAATAGGGAGTAGACCGCGTGGTGAGGAATGATGAATTTGGTGTGAGTTTTTAGGATGTAAGATCTGAAATTTTTTACTACTTTGTACACCGCATAATCATGTTTGTCTATAGTAGGGAAATTCATTTCGAATCCCTAGATATTAGTGCTCATGAATGATACTGGTGCCTCATTTTTGTCATAATCCTTCTGGGTCAATACTGCAACTAAGGATTGGTCAGAGGTGAAAGTATAGAGGAAACAATATTTACTAAAGTCAAGACTTTGCAGCACCGGAGTTTGAGATATTGTAGTCTTGATATTGTTAAAAGAATCTTTTTGCTCGTCATCCCACTTAAAATATGCATCCTTTCAGATCATTTTTTGTAAGGGTTTGACAGTTTCAATGAAATCGGGCATGAAGTTTCTCACAAAATTAATTTTTCCAAAGAAGGATTGCATAGCCTTTTTGTTATGGGGTAAGGAAAGATGAACTATTTCCTTTATTCATTATAGGTCTATATGAATTCCTTCTTGAGATATAATATGACCTAGTAGTTTCCTTCCTCGACACCAAAGAAATTTTTCTTAGGGTTTAAAGATATTCCATATTTCCTACACCTTTCGAAAATCTGGTTTAGATGTTGGATGCGATCTTTTATTTTCTTAGAATACACAGTCACGTTGTCCAAATATACTACTACACATTTGTTAATCAATACATGAAAAGCTATGTCCATGGCCCTTTGGAAGGTTGCTTCTGCATTAATCAACCCAAAGGGCATGTGTTTATAAGCTAAAGTTCCCCACTTGATTCAAAAGGTAGTTTTCAATCGGTCTTCCTCTGAAACTAGAACCTGGTTATAACCTGAGAAATCATCTAGAAGGGAGAAAATTTCAGAACCAGACACGGTCTGCAAAAATTGTTCCATGGGTTGGACTGGGTAGTTATCCTTTTCTGATTCTCTATTAAGGTTTCTGGAATATACACAGAGGCAGATCTCCCTAGACTTTTTCCTGAGAGGAACCAAATTTTCTACCCAGGCAGAGTGTCTAACCTGAAACATAATCTTAGCATCTAGTAATTTCTTCAAATCTTGATACATGACGAGTTCCAGAGATGGATGATACTTCTTGAGATTTTGTTGGAAGGGTTTTACTTGGATTTTAATGGAATTGTGTGTTGAACAATGTGAGTGTCATAAGTTTTCAATTATTGGTAGGACCATGCAAAGACATCTTGATATTCTCTAAAAATTTTGAGCTAANCACTTATTTAATATAATTGATTTATTTCCAACAGAAATTCCTTGAGTGAGTAGGAGAGGAGGACGTCTATTATTTGTAAGATGAAATGGTTAATGTGAAATTCTTCTTAGATCTGTCTAGAGGTACATGTGGTCCTTTCCAAATTTCCATCTTTCCCTTTGGGATTTAACAGACCACCAGGCATACACTTCATCACTTACTAAGGTCGTTTATTTTGCAAAGACAAGATATATATCTCCTTGAAGAAATTTGTAATTTCCTAGCGTTTCTTATGTTGCACGTAAGCATGACTTAAGAGAAGAGTTTGCTACACCATATTTGTTTGGGTCAACCAATATTTTACGGAACACAAATTTATTACAAGAAAATACCAAACAAAAAGAAAAACATGAATAAAAGGACTCTGCAATCAGGCTACCCTAAACCTACACATTTATCCTAACCAGAATATAACATGAAAACACACACACACACACACACACATTTGTTTATATTTACTAGAAATATTGTTTTAGGGCTTGGCCATTCACTGGGAGGGCGTCGGGTCCCCCCCTCAGATTTTTCAACCGATACGTGCTTGCCCCAATTTTCTCGGATACCTGAAAAGGTCCCAGCCATAGATTCTGAAACTTCAAATTTTTTCCCTTAGGTTTGTTTGATCTATCCCATTTCAGGACTAAGTCTCCTACTTCAAAATTCTTCTCTTTGGCCTTATGATTGTCAAACCATCTTTTAACTATCCGCTGATGAGCAAAAAACTTCAATTTTTCTTTCTCCCTTTCTTCTTCAAGCATGAGGAGGGTATCAATTCTTTGTTGAATAACTGATGAGGGATGTTCTCTTGAAACTTGAGCAAGTTGAAGTGACAGAATATATAACCCATTTGGTATAATGGCTTCTTGTCCGTATACCATAAAGTATGGATATTTTCCTATAGTTTCCTTGGGTGTTACTCTATCCGCCCATAAGGCATTATGAAGGGAGCTATGCCAATTCCTTTGATTGTCTACGACTATTTTCTTCAAGATACTCACTAGGTTCTTATTAGTTGATTCTTTTGATTCTTCCACCCCATTCCATTGTGGATAGTAGTTTGCAGAGTATATTATTATGATTCCTTTGTCTAAAGAAAACTCTGTTAATAGAGTAGAAGAAAAGTAAGAAGCATTGTAAAAAATGAGAACGGAAGGCATCCAAAACCTTGTGATTAGTTGTCATTCTATGAGTTGGATTACAACCTTTTCATTCATGTGAGTCAAAGGGATGGCCTCTGCCCATTTTGTAAAATAGTCCGTAGAAGTTAGTATGTATTTATGTTGTTTTGAATAACTCGGGGCAATTTCCCATATGATGTCTAACACCCATTTTTTGAACGGTCTAGATATGGTCACTGGTTGGAGTGGGACAACCGATCTCTTTTCTCTACCCGTGCTCATTTGACAAGATTTACAGTTCCTAGAGTATGTATGAGTGTCCCTAAATAGAGTAGGCCAATAATAAACAACTCTGAATATTTTGTGAGCCATGGTATTCCCTGCAAAGTGTCTACCTACATGATCATCATGGAGCTCCCTAATAACCTTTTATACATATTCACGTTCAAGACATATCAAAATTACTCCATCATGGTTTACACAGAAAAGTACTGAATTTATGAGGCGATATTGCACAGATTTTAGTCTAAGAGCTCTCCTTTCCTTAGGGTTTAGGTTTTATTGGAAAGTCCCATGATGCAAGAGGTAAATCAATTTTTCATACCAAGACTCTGTCCCTGGGGGGATTTATAAAGCTTCACTACACCGTAATTCTAATTCATTCTCCCACCCAGGGTCTTCATTTATTCGATCTTGGGATTTTTTGGCCAACTTACACAATCCTTGTTCCTTTACCAATTTGGTAGGTTTTATATATAGATCAAATTCCTGGACAACTTCCATCCAATTTCTCCTTCTTTCCCCCATCTCCCGTTGAGTGAATAGGGAGTAGACCGCGTGGTGAGGAATGATGAATTTGGTGTGAGTTTTTAGGATGTAAGATCTGAAATTTTTTACTACTTTGTACACCGCATAATCATGTTTGTCTATAGTAGGGAAATTCATTTCGAATCCCTAGATATTAGTGCTCATGAATGATACTGGTGCCTCATTTTTGTCATAATCCTTCTGGGTCAATACTGCAACTAAGGATTGGTCAGAGGTGAAAGTATAGAGGAAACAATATTTACTAAAGTCAAGACTTTGCAGCACCGGAGTTTGAGATATTGTAGTCTTGATATTGTTAAAAGAATCTTTTTGCTCGTCATCCCACTTAAAATATGCATCCTTTCAGATCATTTTTTGTAAGGGTTTGACAGTTTCAATGAAATCGGGCATGAAGTTTCTCACAAAATTAATTTTTCCAAAGAAGGATTGCATAGCCTTTTTGTTATGGGGTAAGGAAAGATGAACTATTTCCTTTATTCATTATAGGTCTATATGAATTCCTTCTTGAGATATAATATGACCTAGTAGTTTCCTTCCTCGACACCAAAGAAATTTTTCTTAGGGTTTAAAGATATTCCATATTTCCTACACCTTTCGAAAATCTGGTTTAGATGTTGGATGCGATCTTTTATTTTCTTAGAATACACAGTCACGTTGTCCAAATATACTACTACACATTTGTTAATCAATACATGAAAAGCTATGTCCATGGCCCTTTGGAAGGTTGCTTCTGCATTAATCAACCCAAAGGGCATGTGTTTATAAGCTAAAGTTCCCCACTTGATTCAAAAGGTAGTTTTCAATCGGTCTTCCTCTGAAACTAGAACCTGGTTATAACCTGAGAAATCATCTAGAAGGGAGAAAATTTCAGAACCAGACACGGTCTGCAAAAATTGTTCCATGGGTTGGACTGGGTAGTTATCCTTTTCTGATTCTCTATTAAGGTTTCTGGAATATACACAGAGGCAGATCTCCCTAGACTTTTTCCTGAGAGGAACCAAATTTTCTACCCAGGCAGAGTGTCTAACCTGAAACATAATCTTAGCATCTAGTAATTTCTTCAAATCTTGATACATGACGAGTTCCAGAGATGGATGATACTTCTTGAGATTTTGTTGGAAGGGTTTTACTTGGATTTTAATGGAATTGTGTGTTGAACAATGTGAGTGTCATAAGTTTTCAATTATTGGTAGGACCATGCAAAGACATCTTGATATTCTCTAAAAATTTTGAGCTAAATTTTCCTGTCTTCTTTAGACACTGTTTTTCTTAGATTTATGTTATTAGGGTTTTCTGGGGTTCCTAGATTTATAGTCTCATATATGGGACATGAACTCCTTGTCGTTTTGTTTTTTGACCCTTTAAATCTTTCCCTCAGGTCAAAAAGGTTCTCCAAATTGGCTACCCTTTTTTGTATCTTGTGAAACCTTGGTTTGTTATTAACATGATCTATTCCACCATTTTGTTCATGGAAATCGGTTTCTTCCAGTGGCTCTTGGAATACTTCATCATCAATAACTAGATCTTTAAAATTTTCTTGATTGGTTAGAAAATCTACAATTTGTTCATCTCCTTCAAAAAACTTCCAATTAGAATTATTGTTAGGTACTGATGGTTTGTAGAGTAGTTCCACAGTGAACCTGGAGGCTTCATAGTCTTCTAAAGGGGATAGCCTCGAGGTTGCAATGGCTAGGGAATCAACAAGAGTGTTCTTTGTCCTGGGAACATCGGTAAAATTGAAGGCCTCAAAATGTTCTATTATCCTATGCACCTCTCGTCGGTAATTCCTCAAGTGGGGTGAATTGCAATGTATAGTATTCTTGACTTGCCTAACGATAATTTCAGAGTCCCCAAAAACTTTTAGTTATTTAATGTTTAAGTCTGTGGCTTTCTTCACTCCTTGAACTAGAGCTTCATACTCAACATTGTTATTGGTGCATCCAAATTCTAGTCTGCAGGATAGGAAATTCCACTTCCTCTTTGGGTCAATGAGGATACATCATGCTCCCAACCCTTCTTGTGATTTAGATCCATCAAAATACAACGTCCAAACTTGTGAGCAAAATTTATCAACTTCTTCATGCCTAGTTATTTCCTCATCTCCATATAACTTTTTTTTTGTTTCCAACAGAGGTTCTTGACATAAGATGATTTCTTCTGCCGTTGCCAATAGATTCACTTGAAAATTAATTTCATATTTTTGGGTGAGAGGTACATCAGACGAGATAGGAGCGGAATTTCTGAAATCAGAATCACAGGAGTAGTTTCCTAGCACAGGGAAATCTGCAGATGAGGGTTTGTTGAAGGCTTCTAAATCAGTAACAATATGTTTGAGATATATTTCCCTATCAATCCTAATCATGCTGGTATGTCCCTTTAGTGGAAATCAGAAGTGAGCCCAGTCCATGCTAAAGTATGCATTCAATTTCTTGGACCAATATCGACTAAGTAGCAGTCCATAAGCTTCTAGGATATCTACTACAATGATGTCAATTACTTGAACAAATTTTGGGTGTGTATCCATTCTGATCATGACATCCTTAAGTTCCCCAATAAATTTTACCTGAGTTCTGTCTATTTTTATAACGTGTTTATCACTTTTGAGCAGTATTGCATTCAATTTCTTACAGATTGACAATGGCATGACACTAGAGGATGCCCCTGAATCAACTAAACAATTATGCAAGTTTCTGTTGAAGACATCAAGTATTAAAAGGAAATGTGGGACAAATGGTTTTCTTCTTTTGTCTACAGAACACCTGTTCACATTTGGTTTCTTCTTTTCATATGTGGGATATGGGGACTTACTTAGGTTAGTGATTTTTATAGGGGATTCTATTGACCTTAAGTCCTATAACAAAAAGTCCTTTTGCTGGGGAATTCTACACATGTCCATGACCGACACATTATCCTTCAACTTCTTTAAGTATTCTACTATGTTGTAGTCCATCTTGGGTGACTCTCTTGTATGTATGTTTATAGGATTTATTTGGGGGAAAAAAGGTGCTTTCGAGTGATCATTTTTTGTTTTCCCCTCGAATATTGGATAGTGATCAGGTCATTTGAGACTGGTTGACCCTTACTTTGTGTTTGCACTGCCAAACCTCAGCGTGTGGTTCCTAAACTTCAAATACATCATCGAGAGGAATCAACAAGTCAAGATCCCATAATAACATGGTTGTTTATTCTGACGGCTCAACTTCCTCCTGATTGGTGATGTTCACCGCTGAGCTTCTTGATTGTTCGGTAAGAGAAACTTTGTCTAGGAATCCATTGACCATTAAATTCATAGCGTGCACCCATTGGGGACAATCTCTTTCAAAATATTTCTCTTCATGGTACATACAAAAAAATTCAGATGCAACACTACCCAAGTCGATGTTTAATATGGATGGGGGAGGTTCAATCACTTTGAAAGGTGGGATTCTCTTAAAAAAGGGTTTATAGGGCCTTTTACCTCATTTTCCTTCCCCAACACTTCTTTTCATGTCTACGATTTCATTTGACAATTTCTTTATCATTCGTTGTAGGTATTCTATGTCCCCACTTCCATTTTTGGGACCTTGTTCTGTTTGTTTTCTTGGGGTTCTAGTAAAACAAAGTCCTCTCCTAGGTGGAGGTTGAACTTCCTTCTTAACAGTGAGACTTGACCCTCTTTGCATCCCTTCATTTTGAATTCAATCATTTTGGATTCCTCAAAATTTTAAGATAGGGTATGTTTGGCAACCCTCTTCACAAACATTGAAATAGAAGTAGGGAGAACATTAGCATATACCTCAATTTGCAACTACTAAGTAGGTTTAGCTTTGGGTTGAAAGTTTTTCAAGATAGTGGTAAACCATTGATTGAAGTCTTTAACCTTCTCTTTTGAACTCATGGTGGCGGTGAAAAGTTCATCCATTAACGCTCTTGTGGTGGTTTATTTTGCAAATTTGTCTAGGAAATCTTTTTGAAACTTCGTCCAACTAGTTATGGACCCCACAAGCAAGTTAAAATACAAAGTCGAGGCTGAATTCTCAAAGGTATAGGGAAAAAGCCTACATACTACGTCCTCATGTTGTACGTTCATCATTCTTATGGCTACTATGAACTTTTTATATGGTCTTCAAGAAATTCGAAGGTTTCAGGGTTGAATTTGGGAAGTAATTTTTCTGGATGTCGAGGGAGGTTATGTACCCGTCTTGGGATTTCCAGAGAATCTTTGGCCAACCAAGGTTGATTATTTGGAGGTGGATTTCCACTTTCTTCATTATTATCCTTATTATCCTCCATGTCGTTCGATTCTGAAACTAATTTATCCATGTTAAACCCTTCCTTGTCATATTTGAAATCGTCAGGATCAGAGTAGTTACCAGCTGGTGTTTCGGGGATCAGATTAAGTGTTTTTTCGATCTTAGTGAGGAAAAAATCTATCAATTCTTCTACTGTGTGAACAAAAACCTGGTTGGGGGTATTGACCACTGGTTTGCTTAATTTTTTCTATGAGGAAGTAACAGGGCTAAGGGTAATGATCCAATCCGTCGAGCGCAAGCTCTTGTGATTATTCTGAATTGGTTCAACTCCTTGTGGGAAAGAGCGTAAGGTATTTCAGGGAATAGGTGTTCTTCCTCGTGCTGGGGTGAGTTACTCATTTCRGGAGTACTCTTTGTATGTGGGTTGTGCTGAGAATGACTAGCCATGCATGTGGGCTGTTTTGAATCTATAGGCTATGCRAAATATATTATCAGAGATATTGTTATCCATTCATTCAGACCCTCCTTCTAGCGCYAATTATGTTGAGGGGTCCAAGACCCCTTTAKMTCTACARTAAACCAAACCCGCCTTAGAGGCCCAATTAGACTCTACAATGTTTGATGGTGGAATGGTTCTCYAGATATTTCAATCTAGCTAATTTATSGATGGGATTTACTTAGTGATTGACAGGATATCTTTCTGTGAAAGTTCCTCCAAATTAAACTTTCTCTTTTTGTCTCTTCTTTTATTAGAYGAGTCTGATAAAATGAGGTGTGCTGGTATAAACCAACCGATAGAGGGGATTCTTAACTACTGAAGAAGGTTGAGCCTAGGATAACCCTCRTGCTCAAGAATTGAGACAACAATATTCACACCTATTACAAGTCTAGTAATAATACATTAACTTGTTGGTATTTCAACAKTGACTGAGATACAATTATTGAAAGAAAATACACATGCAATAAGATGATTGCAAGAAAAATAGTTCCCTTAGCTCTACCATCAATCACACATTAACACAATGATTTTGTTTTCATCATTAAGAACAAAAGAACTGTTAAAATATTGAAACAAATAGATTATCAATAGATTCAGAAACTCTTACTCGTTACAACATCAACTATTGAAATAAAAGTTGGAAGTAATTCCTCCTCAATCCAATCACATAACACCTTTGATGAAAAAACATAATTTTGTCTTTGGTTCTAAGCATAACTTCTCAATTAAGGTTGTTTAGAAATAGTTCTTTACAATTATAAAATAGAGGGTCTTTTCCCAAAACCATCGACCCCTCCTAAAAGGTCAATTCCCCTATTTATAAAGAATCACTAACTAAAATAGATGCTACAAGTTTGTGTTAAGTAAAACAAAATATTTCCACTTGGTGCTTGATCTCTTTGTTCTCTGTAAATCATCTCATGGTTCTACTGGAGTGGATGACTCTTCTCATATTCTGACCACTCAATGAAGAGATCCTCACATGTGTTAGCATACAAGAATCTATGCTGATCCATCATAGTTGCAAGCGTTTCCTTCACTTCCACTTTCCGTTCTCTATATTTGGCAACTTTGGCACTTAACTGCCGCAGAACTGCATGAGCCTTGATCGAATGTTCCATAAACTTTTGTATTTAACCTGGTGTCATGCCACCTGTGCAATCTCCACTCCCCATGTCGAGTCTTGTTCTATGTGTTGTTTGAATATGCCATGAAATTCGACAAAGTCTTCGGGTGAGATGAACTCTGGGAGGCCAATGTCTCTCATCTCCCGATTGATCTTTTTCCATCTTCTTTCACACTCAAACCATCTCTTCTGTATTTATCAATGAGGTTCCTGGGCCATGCTTACCTACTATTCGACTGCTTCCTTGATTCGGGTGATGCTGCTATCTATAAGCACTCGAATACAATGATCCTCTGCATCTTGACACTTCTGCACCACGGTGATGTAGTCAGTTCATTCTACATCTTAGTATGCTTTTTCATACCATCTGTCCACATCCTTTCAGGTTTCCAATTCCATAAGGGTATATTCTTGATAATAAACTACACATGTAGTGAAAAGATGTCTTCCACGTGTTAAATTTGCATATGCATCTTGGAACTCACTCTTCAGAAACATCGTGGCCTGCGTTGAGTCTTGGTAATATTTTTCAAAATGGTGTGGATGGTCTAGTTCCTTCAGTGTAGTGACCGGGTCCTTTTCATCTCACTTTTATCGATCCAACATGGAATCAATGATATCCATCCCTGCACTGATGAGCTCAGATGTCTTTGCATGTTTTGCGTTGAACATATTTTCCTCCGTGGTGATGAGAATCGAGCTATCCACCATGAGTCTTCTTTGCTTGGTGGTTCTCCTCATGATATATTTCCTCTTATTGTCGTAAGCGATCACTTGTATATCGGTGACCTCATCAATGGGCTCAAGGATTTTTTGTTTTCCCCAGGTCAAAGTGTTTCCCAAGATTCCTGTTGTATGTATTTGTTCTAGGACTAGTTCTTGTACTTCTTCCATATGTTTTAATGGATCGACCTCATTCTGGTGTTCATCAACTGGTGAGGTATCAACCAAAATTGAAGAGTCAGTGATAGGCCTAGTACTTACTTGGTGATCGACTCTCACCTGGTGTTACTGGACTCTCATACTAGGTTGGAATGGTCACCATTGATCTAGCCTGTGGTGATGGAACTCTGGGGTTTTCCAGACTGGTGGTTTCCTCTAGTTGTATTGACTCTGAGCCATTTAGCTCTTCCCTGATTGTGATTGGGTCACTCGGGGTGATCCTCGTCATTTCTACTAGTTGAGGATCATTCTCTACCTAGTCGATGATTCTTTGGTCTCCTTCTAGTAACAACAACCCCCTCCTTTGTGCCTTTGTGGTTTTTGCTGCTCTGATTTCTTTTCTAACCCTAAGAGATTCTTGAGCCAATTGTTCTATTGTTTCAAACTGCTCATCCATACTAATAGCTTTGAACTTAGTCATTTTTGGGTTAGTTTTTCTCTGTAATACCTCCTCCTAGTCCTGAGCACATTCTGTAAAAATCTCATCTTCAAACTTATCATGCACGTATGGCCAACAAGAAGAGACTTGTGAAGCGTATCAGAGAAATAGGCCTTTAGGGTCATGCTTGAGAAACCGTCCTGTCAAGAACTTGTATTCCAACTGATTCAAACCCTCTTGTTTAGCTTGAGCAACGTCCTTCACTATATAAAACCATATATGGAAACTGTAGGGTATGAATGCTTGTTTCTTGTGCTTAACCAAAGTGGATTTATAACCCTTCAGGATAGTCTGGTAACAAATTTATCATATGATGAGCCGGTCTAGGACATGAGAGGGGAGAAAATGTGGTTCTTCGGTGGCCTCAAACACTCGGATAAAGGTTGTGGTTTAATCTGGGTACTAGTGGCCTACTTTCAAAATCATTTTGTTGGCTGCTACAAACAACCTCGGGCATTCCTTTTTAAATATAATGAAATAGATCCAAGCAATGAATTCATCAAAAATAAGAGCATAAGAATTATTTTACATGTTTTCCCATAGGATGTTGAAGTAGACATGTATAGGAAGCTCTGCGACATTCCATCTCAGATTCATACTGACGAAGGCATTCCTCATGCAGATTACATCTAGCAGATATATGGCCATGTGAAAAGAAAGTGATTCTCCCTCCTTTGGTGACTGGGCATGCAATATACTAGTTCTCAATTGCTTGGAGATAATTTATCCCCAGTTGAAGCTACTCCCGTAAATAGCCACAATGTATTCCAGGGGAATCCATGCCTCCGAGAATTTGGCGCAGTCTTTTTCTCTGTATAATTGACAGATTAGAGCCATTAAGTAGATATATGTCTGCCTCATATTCACTATCCCGTACCAACCATTGTTATGGTTCGTAAATTTCTTACATTCCTTCCACCAAGAGGCCATTAATCGACTGGTGTCATGGAATTCATATAAATTCACCACAAATTTTTTGTTCAACCGCTCCTCCAGGTCCTTGATTTTGTAGTACTTCTGGACCTCTATCTGGTGAAAAATTCTGACACATCCGCCATTCTCATCATTGATTAGGAACTTCTGCATCTGTGTGATCGATTATCCAACTCAAAGTTTCAATGCAGGGAAAGACTGGAGTTTGGAAGGCTACTAGATGCAAGCACGACCGCCAAATATTTGGGAAAAATTGGTCGTCGAACACCCTTACATCTAGGTCACTCTGTGGGATAAAATCCAGGTAATATTCCTGGTTGATTCTATTGAATAAATATCCCCACTATGAGAGAATTAGTTTTGATCCAGTGGTTGATTCTGTATCTCTGAAAGTAGGGGGTTGAGAAAATGCTTTCTTAGTCAATGTCTTCATGATCGACTATGCTCTGGCATAAAAATACAACTTCCTCGTCGTGTCGGGAGAAGATCCTTCAACAATCTCTGCTTCCTTTAATTTCGGTTCCCTCGGTGAGCGTCTGGTCGTTGGCTTCCTTGGAGGCATTTTCTCTATATATAGAACAACGTTAGAAATTGTGTTGCATATAGGATGCTGATACATAAAAATTATGACCGCCCGACTAATAAAAATTAACACATTCCTCTTCTTCACGCTAGCTTAACCTGGTTTTTTGAAAGTATTAGAATCAAACACAACTCTTGAGACACTCTCTTCGCTTCTTGGGTTGCTTTGGAAATGGGAAACTTGTGTGCAGAGTGGAGGTTTTTGAAGCTGTCTTAGTGATTTAAATAGATATAATACATACCTTGTCGCATTGGTTATTCAATTTTGGGTATGAGTGAGTTTATACAAAATTTGTCTCCAGATCTTCATTATGTTCAAGATTAAATGCAATCATAGGTTGGCGGCGTAGGCACAGGATATAATGTGGTTCATCGATGATTTCAAATTCATTTTTTTCAATATTATGCAGAGTGAAACAAACTATCCTAATAAATGGAAGAATTCAATCTTATTGTGTGTTAAAAATGTCCCATTATTCCACTAAATTAATGGGTGAATCAAGATTCAGGGTTTTTCTTTAGACAATGTTCGTTGATATCTCTCAGCAAAAACTATGATGCCAACCCATCTTGCCATGCAGTGATAATGTGGAAATGCTGACTTGGAAGTGTGACTAGGACACAAGGAAACCTAAGGTGACTCAGGATGAAACTAGGCCATACGAAATGCCTATGCGACAAAGACACGTGATGCTTGAAATTGGCGTCTTCGTTTAATCATGTTATTCAGAATCAGGAACTCTCATTAGCTAAGTGTTTTAACAATAGGTCCTACCCCGTGATTTCGAAAATGCATTGGGGATTGATGATCAATGATAAGTTTAAACGAGTGTTCTCGGATTACCCCCTTCGAAAATTGTCGATGCCAAAAATGCATCAGGGATCGATGATCGATGATATGTCAATGAAAAAATGATCCATGATTTAAATATTTGAGAATTCACCAACCCTGAACAAATGCATCAGTGATTGGATATCGGGGGTTCATCATGGCCCATGTCAAATTTTAGCCCTCTCGTAGTTCGCCGAAGCTGATGGGAAATCAATAACCTCCTGAATATTCTTTGCAAAAAACTAGCGAAATATAATCCACTTTTTACCAATGTCAATGATACATCAACGATCAATGATTATTGTTACTATGTGGTCATTTTACTTTCTTGGATTTTACCGATGCCGAACATAATCGCGCGGGTCACAATTTTCGCTGCATATTCTTAGTTAAAATGCCAAGTTATTTTTATACACAGAGGTTTCACATTTAGAGGTTCACACAAATCCAGTTTGATCGATGAAGAGACATGATTTTTTTTTTAGAAATCTCTCCATAGTGGACTCAATTCAGAAAGCAAAACAAAAGAAACCAAGTGGTACCCAAAAGAGACAAAATTTCAGAAAATCTTTTAGGGTGTGTTGAGCACTCAACAGGTTGCCAAAACCTTGAAATACCAAGTCAACATCCAATAAAACCTATCCATCTTAGGAAAACACTTCATATTCCATCCTACATCTCAATCCCCGAGGATGAAAATACATTCCTGGCATCCATAGTGAATTTTCCACTCACAACACTCCCCCTGAATCCATATGGAATGCCACTGCTCTAGATCCCTGTACTGCATGCCTGGTCCTCCTACCAAGCTTCTCGTACATACCTGAGTCAGACACTGTGAATCTCACGAACAAATCCTATGCCCGAGTCATGTGCCAGTGGCTCCCACTATATAAGAACAATGCAATCCTCCAAGACAAGAATCCTGCTTCCCCAAGTCATGACCATCCAATAACTTCTACAAAATTCCGTCATCCAAGTGACCAAAAACTCTATGTGTCTCCACATGATACAATTGATCATGTGTTCTCGTATGAACAGTCCTAAACTCTAGTTGGAAACTCAGTCTAGTCCACTCTAGACCACCACAACTCATCTGTGTAAATGTCCTCATCCTCCTGGGTCAAATACCTCATAAACTGTCATACCTAGACAATGTGAAACTCTCCAGCTCAATGAAGAATATATCTAATCAACTGACATACACATGAAGCCATCTCATCCGTGCCAAAGCACCTAAGCTGCACCCATCGTAACTCACCATGACAAGTCACTGGAAGTCCATCCATAGGGTTGGAAATATGCCACAAAACATACTTTTGTGATTCAAGCTCTCTGCCAATCCACCATAACTCTGAACCTACCACACCACCAATCTACAATAGCCCAAAAATACTCATCTAGATGATCTACTCCATGTCTTAAACTAGAGACCATCTAACCTGTTTCCACCAGTATTCATCACTATAGCTCCCTCTTAGAGCTATCACCTGTGACCTTCCTAGAACAAGAACAAGAAAAATAACAACACTACTCTAATGCTCTATCCAAAATGTGTCTCAATATGATCCCCTTCTCTTCAGATGCCAAGATCTGATACCATGTCAATTTTCACATGCAACTCTATGTGACTAATTTCAAATCTGAAAATTTCTTCTTAGTGATCTAACAGTAAAACCATATCTATTGTCACCAAACAAATTTACACTAAAATTATTGAATGAAAATATATGCAGCGTAAACACAAATATCATAGATGAATCATCAATACACATGAGACACAATTTCAATTTTGTAATCTTGTTATCATCATAAATCCTGAGGGAAAAAAGACCCCTCCCAGCCAATACAATGTCACCAAAATCCGAGGACAACCTTGTCCTCCAAAGTCACCAAAACTAAGAACAACCTTGTTCTCCAATAACCATACAAATAAAAAAACCAAACCTCAACAATATCCCTGGGAATATCCTCTGCAGATGAATTTGCTGTAGACCATCTGTACGGCCTGCTGACATCTTCTGTTAGCCTGTACGAATTTGTACCTGCTAGAAAATTAGATATGCGATTCACCTTTCTAGAAACCTATGTATATACATTTTTTTATCTACTACAAACCGTGTATACCCTATACATGATTCATCCTTCTACAACTTGTGTATATACATGCTTTTTCCTCCTGCAAACCGTGTTTTGTAGGAAAAATTCACTCCACATGTGCAAAATTCTTCGCTTCTCTCTTTAGGGCCAGATTAACCACCTTGCATACTTTCCCTTTGCTAATATTACCAATCTTCCTAGCACAAGTGAAAACTCACTTATGCTAGCTCCATCATGTATCCACACATGATCTACATGATATGCAATGTCACGATTGCCTCTCTCCTTTATATACAAGTCCTAGGGGTCAACATAGATCCCCCTCCACAAGTCAACATCTAATTAGGATTTACTTGTGGGTGTGAAGCCCCCAAAAAAGCCCAAAAATCCCATCATCAAATCCATCAAGCCCGCACGCAAATACAAGGGGTTTTTTACCAAACCAAAAGTGTGACGTGGTGCCCATGATGATTCTCACATGCCCAACACCTAGGGTCATGTGAGAATAGTTTCATGAAGAAACAAAAATTAACACTCCCTATTAGTGAGGAAGGTATTCCCACCACACTCCACAAGTGGGAATGCCTCCCGATGCTACAAAAGCATCAACACATATAACCCATTCACATACATAGTGTTAAAAAACAACAATTTAGCTAACAAAATAACACAAAACATAGATAAATACTTATCTTTTGAAACAATTGTGCAACCAAATATTACCATATGCTTGAAAACTTGGCCTCTTGTGGTAATACCTCCCGAATATAAAAAATAAACACTCCCTCTTAGTGAGGAATGTATTCTCTACCACTCTTATCTTGTCTATGAAGTAGAAAAACTTCCCCTTCACTAGAGGTTTGGTGAGAATATCTGCAATCTGCTTGTTCATGGAAACGTGTTGTAGCTTCAAAACTCCCTTATGCACCTTGTCTCTGATGAAGTGGTGTTGGCCCTTGACCAAGTTTTGGGAGATTATTGGTCATATTGATCTATTTTGGGACTTCAACAACCTGTTGAAGGAGGAGCACAAGATGAAGTGGAGATCATAGGATCTAGACCCACTTTTGGATCCTTTTTGTGTTTTTGGGAATATGTAACGGGAATGGGATGTCGGCCCATGGTTTTACCCATGTTTAGGCCTATTTTGTATGTATAAATAGGAGGCTAGGAAATGTAAGAAGTAGTCGAAGAATTCATCTATGTGATGTGAATGTATGCTAAGTGCAAGTAGGGTTTGTAAGTGCTTTGTGCATGAATGTAAGAGACTTACAGAGCTAAATGCAGGTCCTTGTAACAGATTGTGGAAGGATGAGTGTTGTAACACAAGGAAGGAGGATCTAGTGAGATGCGCGGATCTTTTGTCCTATGTGGAGTAGGGTTTTGATGGCTCTATGCTTGTAACCAATTGAATGAAGATAATAAAGAATAAGAGTTGGTGGATGTAGCCCGAGGGTGAGGGTGAACCACGTAAACACTGTGTTGTCTTGATTTGTGCTTATCTTAATATGTTTATGTCTTCTTTTCTAAGTGCTTTGATGTATTTAGATAGATATGCTTATGCTTAGTGATAATGACATGTGAGGATATTAGATCTGATCCATATGAATGTGCCGAGTGCTCGATCTACTAGATCTGACCTATCTATTGATGCTAAGTGCTTGAGTACGTTATATCAGTGTGAATGTTGCGAAGCCCTGTTTTATCAACGAAGTGATTATTGATTGTATATTAAGGAACTGATGGTGCTAAGTGCTTTATTAAGTATTGTAATCATATATCTGTGTCCTAGCTAAGGTTGCAGACACTTAAGTCTTGCAACCACCCCTGCCTCTACCTCGGGTGAGACTTCATCTGTTTGGCAGGTCTTTCTAAAAGGGATGGTATTTAGGGATTTTTTGGTGCGTTGTTGTAGCGTTGAACCCTAGGTCTACCCCTGTGCCAACAAATGGTTCCTTTGCTGGGACCTGAAACTGTGATTGCTGGGAGCTGAGAGAGAAGAAGCTTTGTGCAAATATTCGACTTGGGATTGTGAAAGCTCTGTACATAGATCTATGCCCTAGTGCGCAGTTTCCTACTCAATTTATAAATCTCTATGATAAAGAAAGAAGCCTGATCTGAAGAAAGGTGAACAGATCTGAAGAAAAGAGGTAAGATCTGGAATCTTTGTGCCCTAAGAAACGTAAAAGTGAGAATTTCTGATTAAAAAGAGGTAAGAACTGCAAGCCCTGTACTTTGATAAAGGTAAGAATAGTGAAAAGTTTTAGATTTGGAAGCTTTGTGCTCTGTAGAAGTAAGATAAGTGGAAATTTTTGTTTCTAGAGTATGGATCTAAGTATGTTTAATAGAGTCCATCCTAGTTTGAAAACTAGGGCATTAATAGATGAAAGAAGATTTGATATGAGTAGATTTGATAAGAGTAGTGAAAGATATGTTATACCTATGCATAGAAAGAGTGTTTGGACTAATGAATGGATGCAGGATCCTAGAAATAATTTATTGCAGGTTAGCTCCTATGATCCTAGCTTGCAGTACAGGAGAATATGGGGATCATTTAAAAGAAAGAGAGGATTAACCCTCTGTTACAGCTGCAGAAAACCAGGACATCTTGCTAAGGCATGCCCTGGGAGAAGACATGGTTGTCTTTGTTGCAAAGCTATGAACCATGAAGTGTTGGATTTCCCTAGAATGATTGCTAAGCTTGAAAGTATGAATATAAGACAAGAAAACCCTAAGG
>JZKD02S1660926.1:51817-61987 GCA_000966675.3 Picea glauca | reverse complement strand
GACTTATGAGAAACTCATTGAGGATCCTAAATTGAAGGCACTGGAGTCACAACTCTAGGAGACAAATCAAAAAGAAAAAATAGTACAGGCGCAGTTGAAGCCCCTATCAGCAATCGAGAGGATGAGGTGATCCCAAGAACATCGCACTGCTCAACAACAGGTCCACACCATTCAGAGCAAAGTCATGGAAGTGAATAAGAGGCTCCAATCAATAAATGACGAGGCTTGCCAACTATTTGCAGAGATTGAAGGTTGAGGAGAAAAACTAGAGCAAGTCGTCACTACAACTGAACAACGCTTGGAGGGACCTGTCAACAAAGGATTTATCCTAGAGTTTGCTGAGTAGGAGGTCGTGGTGCAACAACAAGTCAAAGAAGCTAGAGCCAAGCTCGAGGATTTTGAAGTAGATCTACTTAGATCAGAGTGACTCGGGACAAGTCAAAGGTGAGTGTTGGGGGCTTGCTGGCCCTTGAACAAGTTTTGAGCAACCTTGGTCATCATTGAACTATTTTGGGACTTCGACAGGATGTCAAAGGTGGAGCACAAGTCTAAGCGAAGATCGCCGGATCTCGGTCCCTTTTTAGGGATTTTTGGGTTTTGGGCTATGTAGCAGGTATGGGAATGTCAAACCATGGGTTTACCCATGTTTAGGCCCTTTTTGTAATGTATAAATAAAAGGCTAGGCGAGGTAAGAATTGGGGGGGGGAAGGTCTTTTGGTAGCTTGCTAAGTGCAAGTGTGGATTGTAGATGCTTCGTGAATACTTTGTGAGACTTGTAGAGCTAAGTGCAAGTGATTGTAAGAGACTGTCGAAAGGATTTGTGCTATAAATCAGAGGAGGAGGATCTAGCAGATCTTGCGCAGATCTCCTGTCCTCTACGGAATAAGATATCATGGCTCTATGCATGTAGAATATTTATAGAAGACAACAAAAGAGAAGAAGAGTTGGTGGACGTAGCCCCAGGCTGGGGGTGAACCACGTATATCCTGTGTTGTGGTTTCTTTGTGCTTTATGGTTGTTCTCTTGTTTATGTGATTAAATGCTTAGTTCATTAATATATACTTAGTGATGAATAATGTGAATGAATGATAGATATAAGATATGTTGATGTGCTTAGTGCTTGAATATATCATATCTGTGTGAATACTGCGCTGCTCTATTATTAGGGTTTATCTATGTTGTAACTAAGGCTGGATATTAATGAACTATAACTGCTAAGTGATTTGTAAAGGTGTTGTAATCAAAGATTAGTGTCCAAGCTAAGGTTGCAGACATCTGAGTCCTGCAACCACCCCTGCCTCTACCTCGGGTGAGACTTCATCTGCTTCACATGTGTTGCTGAAAGGGATGGTAGTTAGGGTTTTTTTGGTGTTCTCTTGAGCATTGAACCCTGGGTCTGCCCCTGTGCCAACAACACTTTTTCATCCCATGTCATTTTTAGAATTTTCCAACGCCCGATTTCACAATGGAGCTCATAAGAATTTGTTCTTATTTTAGAAATGCTTATTTTTTTCTTTACACTTGTCAAAATGGGGAGATAATTTTGATATTCTAGATTAGGGTTGATTACCTCCTTATAATACCTTAATTTTATTTTTTCCTCTAACTCTTTATCACACCACATTTTCTCCTTGCATTTTTATTTAATGATATTTTTAATAGTATCCTTATTTTGAAAAATGGTCTCTTCCATGATTACCCAATGGGTTATCCAAGACTGGGCATATTTATGCCATCTTCTTGAATCAAAGGTAGTTATGGATGGAGTTTGAAGATATTTTAGGAAGCCTCTTATATTCCATGTTGTTTAACTTGTTCTTATACATTAGGTATCTAGTCATAGATGTGCTCTTAATGGGGGAAAGGCTTGCCTGTAAGAGGAGGATACTGAGAGTCTCCAAGATGTATGGTTTAGAAAAATCTGCTCTATGGCAGGATCATCATTCTAAATTATGATATCTTCCTCTTTGTTTGCAAATTCATCATGATTTGTTGATACTGTAAATCTTGTGAGTATGATCTATGGGAGTTCTTCATTCACTTGTTCTTCTTATTTTTTCTTTCTTCTCTAAACTTTGTTGTATCTGATAGTAGTGTTTTCCTTCAAGGAAGGCTTCATCATAATTCTACAATCAATAGTTATATGTCCATAGTTGTGGCATTTGTAATTTTCAATATTGTATGGGGATACATAAACATCTATTGTTTGAACATTTATTCCATATGATTTGTAATCTACAAATTTATGTCCAGATTTATTACAAGTAAAATAATAACCAAGAAATAAACTTTGATACCTGGGAGCAAGTCATCCTCCTTGTGATGTAGTCCTTTTGAATTCATTCCTTAACTAATCATAGTATTCTCTTAAGCTGTTTTCTTCACAATGTTTGAATCTTATTTGATACCTGGATATAGAAGGTCTTCTTGGAGATATACCTCTTTCACATTCATCCCTTGTTGTCCCTTGACCAAGTTTTGGGAGATCCTTTGTCAAGTTTGACCTATTTTGGGACTTAGATAGCCTGTCGAAGATAGAGTGCAAGATGAAGAAGAGATCGCGAGATCTTGACCCCTTTTTGGGATTAGGGATTATGTAATAGGTATGGGATGTTGGCCCATGGGTTTACTCATGTTTAGGCCTATTTTGTAAAGTATAAATAAGTAGCGAGGTGACACAAGTAGGAGGCTGATAAGTTAAGTGCTAAGTGAAAGTATGGTTTGTAGATGCTTTGTGCATATTGTGAGAACTTGTAGAGCTAAGTGAAAGTGGTTGTAACTGACTGTGAAAGGATTTGTGCTAGACCTAGCTCATGGAAGGACGATCTGGTGAGGTGTATGCAGATCTCCTGTCCTATGTGAAATAGGTTTTTTTTTGTGGCTCTGTGCATGTATTTGACTGATTGAAGCTAATAAAGAAGAAGATTTGGTGGACATAGCCCCAGGGTGGGGGTGAACCACGTAAACACTGTGTTATTCTACTTTGTGTGATGTTCTGATGTGTTTATGTCTTTACTTGCTAAGTTCTTTGATATAAATAGATAGATAGATAGATCTGTTTATTCTTTGTGCTTATGGTGAATCTGGATGTTAGAAATGACATAGGTGAATGTGATTAGTTCTTGAATCTGCTAAATCTTATCCATTTATCTATGCTAAGTGCTTGAATATGTTAGATTAGTGTGAATGTTGCAATGCTCTATTTTCTCTGCAAAGTAGATATTGGTTAAATAATAATGAAATAATGGTGCTAAGTGCTCTATCAAGTATTATAATCACAGATCTGTGTCCCATCGAAGGTTGCAGACACCTGAGTCTTGCAACCACCCATGCCTCTACCTCGGGTGAGACTTAATCTGCTTCGCAGGTGTTGCCGAAAGGGCTGGTAGTTAGGGTTTTGTTGGTGCATTGTTGTAGCATTGAACCCTGGGTTTTCCCTGTACCAAAAAATGGTTCCATTTCTGGGACTGAAGTTGTGATTTCTGGGAACTGAGGAAGAAGAATCTTTGTGCAAAGATCCAAACAAGAATTGTGAAAGATCTGTGCATAGATCTGTTGCTCTAGTGCGTAGTACTCTACTTAGTTTGACAAGCTCTATGCTAAGGAAAAAACGTCTAATCTGAAGAAAAGAGGTAAGATAAAAAATCTTTGTACTCTGAGAAAGGTAAAAGTGATAATTTTTTATTAAAAGAGGTAAGATCTGAAAGCTCTGTGCTCTGATAAAGGTAAGAATATTGAAAAGTTCTAGATCTGAAAGATTTGTGCTTTGTAGAAGTAAGATAACTGGAAATTTTTGTTTGAATAGTATGGATCTAGGCATGTTTGATAGATTCTATCCTAGCTTGAAAACTAGGGTATTAATAGATGAAATAAGATTTGATATGAGTAGATCTTATAAAAATAGTGAAAAATATGTTATACCTATGCATAGAAAGAATGTTTGGACTAATAAGTGTATGTAGGATCCTAGAAAGAAATGTTTGCAGGTTAGCTACCATGATCCTAGCGTGTAGTACAAGAATGGTTGGGGATCATTTAAAAGAAAGAGAGGACTAACCCTCTATTACAGTTGCATAAGACTGAGACATCTCTCTAAGGAATGCCCTGGGAGAATACCTAGTTGTATTTGTTGCAAAGAAATGGACCATGAAGCATTGGATTGTCCTAGAATGATTGCTAAGCTTGAAGAAATAAACACGAGACAAGAAAACCTTAGGACATATTCAAAAACTAATATTATGACAGAATCCTAGAAAGAATAGGAGAAAGTATTTCTATAGATGAAAGAAACCCTGAATGACCACCGACATGTTAGATTATCAGATATATTCAAAGAAAAAGAATGCCTTGAAGAAAGAATAGGAGACTTCGACATTGATTGCGTTCTAGATGAGGAAACACAGGTGAATATCATGACATAAAGAACTTGGGAAGCTATAAGGAGGCCTGCTATGATTCCTTCATTAGGAGGAATAAGATTATTCAAAGGAAAGATGAAAAACCTATGTGGAAAGCTCACCCGAATACCTATGAATGCCAATGGAACTTTGACAGAGGAAGATTTTGAGATTATTAAATTTATTGAGAACAGTGCCCCATTTACCATGCTACTATGAAAACCTTCTATTGAAAGAGATCAGGCTAGAAGGCAAGAAGAAGAATAAGTTTTAGAACAAAAGAAGAAATAGTTAAAAGAATTCATGTCTAGAAGGATCACACACTTGATTGAAGAACATAAGAATAGATCGAATCTATTTAACACCAGAGACCCAGATGTCGAAGTTGCAAGAACACTAGAAGACCCACAAAAGATTGAAGTACCTATTTCAGATAAAGAAGAAGGATCACCCTCGAATCTTAGGAAATAATCTCAACAACGTGAAGTAACTATGCCGAAAGAAGATAAGAATTAGAATGGAAAAAGGAATACCGAGACTGATCCAGATTATTTTCGGCACGAAATGAGAGCGGAGATATAATAAAGAAATTCACAAAAATATCACATATATTCAATAATATAAAATAAATGTATCAGAGATGCAACCATAAAAACAGATATACAATCATACATGATTTCTATTAATGAAATAAATGTATAGAGACTGTAAAAATATAGAGTGAAAGACTCGCTAGAATGGTGGCAACTTATCTCTGAGAAGAGATGTGATGGCTACTTGCATTCACAAGAAGATGATTACAATGAGGCTCTGAAGGAATTTTTAAAATAAAAAGGAATGTCAAAAACCCTATACATCCAAAAACCTAACCCTAGGAGATGAAGCACCAAAAGTCATGTGGGCCCTGTTTGGGTAAGTTAGTACATTAACTTCTCGGGGTCGTAACTTTTGCATACGATCTCCATTTTAGGTATATGATAGCCCGTTGGAAAGGTATATTTGAGGAGATTAATTTTTGGGCCTCAATCATCCCTTTGGATATCATTGAGTTGGGTCGATCCTGAAAAACCTTCATTTAGGCCCTCAAAATGGCCCCGGAAGTTAAAAACTGCTAAAAATAGTAAATTGCCAAAATTGCTAGAAAACTGTTTTGAGCCAATAGGACAAGGTGGGTGGCCACCGATATCCACCTAGATCAATCCTCCCTCCTCAGAAAGAAATGGTATCCATTTCATTGAGTGCCCAGGGGAGAGGAAAAAACATTTGTTGAATCTGAATCTTGGTGAGATGCTTGCCTTGTTGGAGACGTCGTGCTGCTCAGTTTGTGGAAGTCTGTCACAAACCTATTGAGGCTGAGGCTGTTCAACAAGTCAAGATATGAGAGGACAGTGTGAAGAAGGAATCTTTGCACTTTTCTATAGCCTTGTTGACCTGCATCTATTGGATAGAAGGTGCTTGGGGCGAGGATGTAGTGGTTGCAGTGTCCTTCTATTCTTTTTTTGAACAGATTGTGAAGAAGCTAAATTTTGCAGTATGAGATACTACCTTGTGGAACTTTTTAGGTGGAACAGTAGTCGGAACTACCTTTGGTATTTTGTAGATATGACCCCCCAAAGTAACAATGAAACTACATGGTTGAGACTCATAAACAACATGGCACTTCCACATATATGGCTGGCCCAAGAGAACATCACATACATCCAGTGGGGAAACATCACATAATACCTTGTCCTTGAAGGGTTGGATGCTGTATGAAAATCGACATTGCTAGCTAACACAAAGATCTCATCCATGGCGAAACCACCCGATGTTGTATGGCTGTGGGTGTGGTGTTGTCAACAATCCCAACTGTTTGATGACCTCTACTGAGATGAGGTTCTTCTGGCTTCTGCTATCAACAATAAAATGTAGCGGGGTCCCCTTCACCCACATTTACGAATGAAAAAGGTTCTCCCCCTCTTTGGGATCTGTTGTTTCTTCTGGTTGAATTGCTGCAATCACAAAGATTACAGTGGGGTGTGCGTCAATGATCTGTCCTTAACAAGTATTTTCAGAATCAGATTCAGAATCAGGGTTCGACTCCTTATCTTTGATCTCGACCACCAATGAATGTTTTGAGCAGCATTCATCAGTGTTGGGCCAGGAGATTTTGTGGAAATCACACCATTTTTCGGTGTCCTTCTTTATCTTCCTGTGACCCTTCTTTTCCTGTGGCTTGGATTGGTTTTTGGGATACTATTTGTTAGGGTTATCTTTGTCATACTTTGGTTGTTGCGGATTTGCAGACCCAAACTCCCATTTTTTATGGTGCTTAAATTTCTTCTCGATTTTAACAACATATCGATAGGCAACACCGAGTGATGAGATGTCCAAAAAATCCATTTCAGTTTGGATGTATCTGTGTAGAGCCCCACTGTATTTCATAACCAAATATCATTCAGAGTCTTTGATACCCAACTTGGTGTGAAAGATATGGAAGGTATTGGTGAAATTAGGAACTTCTTGGCCCCTCTCTTGCCGCAGTGTTGTCCATCTCATGTATTGGTCCTCATAGTTTCTGTTATCACCCCATAATTTATGGGAATCATCTTATGACTTGGACATTATCTGTATCTGGTGATTTGGTTCACAAATGACATTGCATTCTTCAAATAATTTGTAAGAAGAAAAAAGAAAAAGAAAAGAGGGCTGAAAAGAATTGAAGCAAAGGCCCCATGCAATAATAGCAACTTGGTCATACCGTTCAAGCATGACCAAGTTMTTTTAAATTTTCAATGYTGATAGATTAGTGAATAAATCTGATCAGACCATCTAATCCTGATTAGGTAGCCCCTAGGTTAGAATTAGTGAATAAATCTKATCAGACCATCTAATCCTGATCAGGTAGCCCCTAGGTTAGAATTAGTGAATACATCTGATCAGACCATCTAATCCTGATCAGGTAGCCCCTAGGAAGAATAAAATCTTGACCCAACTGTTTAATCTGGGTTAATTGCCTTGTGACAGTAGGTTAGGATGTAGGTTAATTTCCTCGTTTCCCTTGCCTAAGTGAAGCCAGAATGATAAAGATGTTACCCTATGACTCCAATGCCTAAATGCAATTGAATTGATGTCCCCCTTGGTGGTGTATATGAGAAATATCGAAAGAAAACCCATGAAAACGCCCTTATCCTAAGTTTTTCTACATATGACATTTTTCGCCCCCTATCTATGTCTCATGCACCTTTCAAAGGCCTAGATCGCAGCGCTCAAATCAACAGCCCTTATAGCATTCTGGACCCCCCCGTCTGTTCTTCTTTTAACCAAAGGGGGGGGTCCGAAGTCATTGATAAATTTTGCACAAATCTGGATGGTCCAGAATGGAGCGCGCAGATCCACGGACTACATTGAAAGTCGGACCCCCCCGTCCGTTCTGCTTTTAACAGAGGGAGGGGGGGTCCGATGCGGGATATAATGCAGGCGCAGATATGAACGGCTCTAAGTGGTGCGCTTAAATCAACGATCCACAATGAAAGTCGGACCCCCCCCTCCGTTCTGCCTTTAATGGAGGGGGGGGGGTCCGAGTTTGGTGTTAAAAAGCGAGCAGAGATCTGCGGCCAGAAAGTCGGCGCGCAGATCGACGGTTCGTAGTGATTTCCGGACCCCCCTTGGTATTCTATATTTAATCAAAGGGGGTGGTCCGAGAATGAATCTTCATCACAACGGGCCTCCTATTCCATGTGTCGCCTCCCTATTGGTCCACAAGTCCCCTCCTCCACTTGCTGTTTGACACTCCGTCACCCCTGGACGTCACCCTCCACTGAGCCCTCTTGTCCCACTTGCATCTGGCTCTGAGTCCCATCCTGTTACCACTGCCAGCCCCTGGTGTCAATGCCATAACACCCTTCACTCATGAATAGCCCCCTTTGACGACTTTACCTCCAATCACAAACCTCCACGTCAGTCGTCCGTATATGCTGTTCACCGTCACCTGCCATATCACCTCAAGTGGCCCATTATACATTAATGACTGGATAAAACGCCCATTGTAATGCTGACCATTTTCCCGCATCCGACCGACCCAGTTTTGAATAAAAACACCGTTGTGCCCACTTTCATTCATTATTCATCCCTCGCGCTAGAAACCAACCATCGCACCAGAGAACCTATCTATCATATTTCCATTGCTTCCCCGTCGTTTTCCCTCCACCACCAGTAGACCCCACTAACATTGTTTGTTGTAGGTACAGTCGCTGAGATGGCGTCTAAAACTAGGCCAGCTGAAGAGGAAGAGAATCCGTTCGTCCCTCCTCCGGTCGATCTCGATAAAATTCCTCTGGTAGACAAGGACCGCTTGATAGCGGACACAGCATGCAGCTTTGATTTCTCTGATCTGCAATCATGGCTCCGAGAAGTTTTTCTAGATCAGAGCGATGAGATTGGGCTCTGGGAGTCCAATCTGCCCCTATATCTTTTCCCCCAAGTTCACCATTTCCCAGAGTTTGAACTCAAGTGCCAAGCCCACTACGTCCCCGAACAGAAAGCCATTGTTTCTTCCTTGGGGGACGTCCTTTTCTTCATTACCCCAGAGGATATTGACTAAATGATGCAGATAACCCGCCTGGAGTCTGCGATCCCATTCAACCTGGAAATCCTCACTGAGCTTTACCAAAAGATGACTTTCCCGCAAAGAGCTCAGATTTTTGAGCTATTCTCTCCTCCTTCCTCTCCAATCCCGACCACAAATCCCCCCTATCCATCTTCCATATTCTCCATCAAAGGGAATCAGATTATTTCGGCTGTATGTGCTCTACTTGGGTACTATTCGGACCAATGGGTGGACGAACCCATCATGGGTTTCCTATCCATCTTTTCAAATGACGAAAATCCAACCACTCAATTTGACTACAGTACTTTCTTGGCAAGTAACATCCATGAGCAATTCATGAAGTTTGCTACTGAGGGCATGTTCAGGTATTCTTTTATTCTGGCCTACATGTTCTTATACTTTCAAGCAGACAGGTTCAAATTCTCCCTACAGAAGATGGACTCTGACGGGAAGCCACAACCGGTCACAGCGTGGACGTCCCTTCTAAAGCGCAATTTGGTCGAATATGATTTCACAGCATTCATCGACCAGTTCTACCACCCTGTGATAAGTATGCCAAGTGGCATGCCTGAGCCACGAGTAAATGAAGAAGTCCAGAGAGTTCTACATCTCTTAGAAAGTGCAAAGACGGGAGACTGGTACTTGTACCAGAATCACTCCGAAATCCGAGTCTATGGGTGCGAGTTGGCACCATACAAGCTTCCAAGATATATACCGGTAAGAGTTTTCGCACTAGAATACATTAGGCAAATTATGAATTCTGATGATATTCACTTTGTTTCCCTAAAAAAGAAGCAACAATTGCGGCTCAAAGGGCAGTTAGGTTCATTTATCTGCAATAATAGAAATGCTGGTGATGAAGCAGACAAATTATTGAGGGAAATGAAATTTCAAACTAGTTTCGCCTGGCACTACGACCCTTATGGAATCATTTCTGAGATGAGACTCAAACATAAGACTAGCTCATATGCGCATGAGCCCAGGCCCAAAATCGAAAAATTTACCAATCAAACTGAATGGGAGCCTGATACATTGGAGGATGTGGAACCCGTGGTCAGGGTAGAACAGCGAGGGCCCTCAACAAGTGCGCTCCCCGCTACCACGCCACAGGTCCTCAAGGAAAAGAGGCCCCGACAGGAGTCATCTCCTCCTGTAATAGAGGTATCAACGGAGGAATTTCAAATT
>JZKD02S1660925.1:722109-755291 GCA_000966675.3 Picea glauca | reverse complement strand
AATTATAAATAAAAAAAATACTTTTATATGTCGGAAGTTGAATAACTTGTGAAAATACAGTTTTTTTTGTCATAAAACAAGCAAAAGTGTAACCCACCTTCATGATTTCACCCACTGGTAAGGGCTGTAATAGGTCAGCTGGATGCTAGTGTTCGGCCTTTACCTGCTGACAATATTGGCACTTAGCTATGTATTCTGTTGTTTTTCCCTTCATATTAGGCCAATAAAATAATTTTCTAAGTGTTGTTATCGTTTTCTGGTATCCTGGATGACCAAAATACGGTTTCTTATGCACTTCATCCAAAACTGTTATCTTTAACTCTGTCGAATCTGGTATGTAAAGTTTGTTTTTAAATCCTACTAGGCCATTTTTATCGATACCCAGATCTGGTTTTTCTGAGTTTACTGTAGTGTTTTGTAATTCTACCACTATCTTAGTGTAATTTTCATTGTTAATACCTGCATTCCTTATTCTCTGTTCCATATCACTTTCTACCCTACTAACATTCATTTCAAATAACCCATGGACTCTTATACTTAAAGCATCTGCTACCTTATTTTCCTTACCCTTGATGTGTCTTACCTCAAAGTCGAATTCGCTCAAGAAGGCTAGCCACTTTTCTTTCCTTGCATTAAGATTTGGCTGACTAAACAAATATTTCACACCACTATTATCAATGAGTAATATAAATTTTCTGCCCATTATGTAGTGTCACCACATTTTTAAGGCGTGTATTAACGCTGCTAATTCTAAGTCACAAGTGACATAGTTTCACTCATGCTCCTTTAATTTCCAGGACTCATAACAAATAACGTGTCCTGCATGAGTTAGGACACCACCTAGTCCTTCTTTACTCGCATCAACACAGACGGTAAAGTCTTTATCTGGTTCTACTACCTTTAAAATGGGTGTGGTTGTCAATAATTCCTTCAACTTGTTAAAACTATCTTGACCCTTATGTGACCAGTTAAAATTGGTTCCATTCTTTTGTAATGATGTGATAGGGTAGGCTATTTTGAAAAACACTTCTATAAATATGCGATAATATCCGGTGATTCCCATGAATGAATGGATATCTGCTACATCCTTAGGTGTCAGCCATTCGATGATGGCTCTTATTTTCTAAGGGTTGACTGTAATGCCTTCTGCAGAAATTACATGTCCTAGGTACTGTATTTTCTTTTGATAAAAATCACACTTATCTAATTTAGCATACATTTTGTGCTTCCTCAAAGTTTGCAGAACTATTCTTAAGTGCTCTTCATGTTCTTCTTCTTTTTTAGAATAGACCAGAATATCGTCGATAAATACCAGTACGAACTTGTCCAAGTACTGACTGAAAATACTGTTCATTAGACACAAACGTGGATCGTGTGTTAGTGAGTCCGAAAGGTATAACTACAAATTTGTAATCTCTGACTCTGGTTCAAAAAGTTGTTTTTCTTATTGTTAGCATCGAAAATCACTCCTTGATTTCTTGCAGGAGCAGAGCCCGACACCCATCAGTTTTATGTCACGATAGTTTTTAATAGATGATCAGATGGATAGAGACTTGGGGAAATATCATTCTAACTCAGGGACTGAGTCTGGCATGTAGGGAGAAAAAGAGGTCTTGATCTAACTTCAGCCAATGAGTTGATTAAAGGGCGAATAGGTAGAAGACTTGATAAGAAGGGTGAACAAACGGCTTTAGACAACAGGCTTCCAGCGGTTTGCAGAGGAAAGACTCTAAATGCAAGATCCTCTTGGTTCAGGGTCTCAAGAAACTGAAAGGGGGACCTGACTGGATCCTCCAATTCCAAGTCACTCAACGTTAATAAAAATCACAAGGACTGATCAAAGACAACGTAACTATTACAGTGATCCATTACAACATCATCCTATAACAGGTACAACTCGACTGGATCCTCCAATTCCGAGTTATTCTAACACAATATAACAAAGATGCAAAAGAAGCTGGCATTCATAAGGAAAGAAGTCTCAGAAGTCTGTACATAACCAGAGTATCAGTGGTTCATTAAAACATTACAACCGGGAGCTCTGCTCAACCATCGATGCTTACAAAAATGGCAAAAACGCCTACATATACTCAAAACAAAACACATCAGCGAAAACAAGATACTGCATTAATAACATTGCATCTGCATGTCTTCTAACACTCTGCGCATGCAAACTAGACGATCGTGCGCCTATGACAGACGCCATATTAACTACGCGTAGCTCCAACAAGGGGAGTAGCTGAGCCATTAAGTGCCGAGCTAGCGTGTTCAGGCTTCCTTCGGCTAGTGGAGGACTCGGGCATGGGTTTTTCGAGAAAATCAATACACAGGACCCCTGCGAGCAGGCGGCTCACCAGACCCTCCGTTCCCCTTGCTTAATGACTGAAAGGAGGTTTCAACCACCCGCTTGATTTTCATTAACTACTTCCTCAGGAAGTGGCCGAGACGATATGCTCAGAAGTTTTGGCGCCTCGCGTATCGCGGATGGGAAGGAGCTAGTCCTTACTCTTCAAAGTCGAGATCCGCAAAGAGGCGATAGGGCCTAATTGCGCACCATGTGTCCGTGCGGGATAGACGACTGAGATCACTTTCGGCGATACTGTGGGCCCGAGTTCTGAATGCTTTCGGCGCTTCGGGTCTCGCAGCTGGGAGGAGGCTGGTCCTCCTTCTTTAAAGTTGCGAAGGGAGAGGAGGCGATGGAGCCCAATCACGCACCACGTGTCCCTCTTTGATGGACGGTTGAAAATGCTTCGTGGCGCTACGGGCCCCAGCTTCTATGCTTTCGGCGTTCGCGAATGTGAAAGGGCTAACCTTCGCTGACTAAAATCACGATGAGCGAAACGTCGAGGCGGCTCAATCTAGTGCCATGCATCCCCCTGAAATCTGACGGGCTGTGACCCGCCGGGCACCGTTGTGGGCCCGAGTCCGGGACTCTCCTGCCATCTCGTGCATCGGAACGCAACGGAGTCTCTTTTTGCACCTTGGAGTCGCGACGGGCGAAACGTCGAAATAGCCATGTCTTGCGACACATGTCACTGGATTGGACGACCCATATTCAACATCCAAACATAGGAGTCTTCTTTGATGCTATATGTCGGGTAATTTGGCAACTCTGAGATCCCGATAGCCGTTGATCTGCTTCATGGATAGATCTCGGCTGCCGATGGCAAAACTTCGCCCGCTCACTTGACTCATAACCGGAGAAGAGATCCTTCCGCTGCTGCACTTGGGTGTTTCCCGTGCAACCTGCAGATCTGGGTGCTCTCAAGCCCAGGACAAGAATTATCACTAACATTAGGCTCCATGGGGGATAGATTCGTCCCTGTGATGCTCTAAGAACTCATTCTGCAGCTTCAGTGCCTTGCTGTTGGGCTATGGAGTCATGCTCAAAACATCCCGCTGCTAAAAATACAGGCTGAAAAATAAAAGTAACAAACTAAAGATACATGCTCAAAGGAGCTTATTTATATAAAATCCTAAACTAATAAAACACTTTATATGGGGCTAGGTGAAAGCAGATTTCCACCATAGCCATTCAAGTAGCTTCCTGGATAGAAGCTCCTTCCTTCTGTCAATGATCATCAGTAGATGGTGTAACCGTGACAGCAGAACGGTTACACTCTTCAACTCCTCCTTACAGGCTTGAGTTGAGATGAAATAGGGTGGCTCCAATTTATGAAGGAAATGTGACTCCATGTATTCCTTCACAGGCTCATAGGACCATTGGCAAACTCCAGAAAATTGGCGACAGGAAGCCTCCTTTGCTACATAGTTGTGGATGTGTGGTTGAATATCTATGGTAAGCATAGGTGGGTGGACAGTTGACGCAGGATGATTGATCTCAGGCGGTGGCTTCTCGCTGACTGGCTCTGCACAGTCTGTAAACTGCATCTTCGACTGCTCCTCTGGTTCTTCTGGTGCCTCTTCTTGGCTCTTCCCCGGGTCAGATTCGTATTCATCATAAATAGGGACCATGGGGTGGTTCTGCTGGCTGACTGGCTCTTCAGTATATTTATAGTGATCAAATGTAGGATAATCTTGCTACTCATCATCACTATAATATACATCAAAGAGGGGTTGTTGTTCATTGATATGCCCCTCCTCCAGAACAGTGATCCCATCGAAAATTTCTATTTTAGGGACAGTGGGACCTGCTGCTTCTGGATGCTCATACATAATCCTTTTCTCTTTAATCCCAAGTAAACATATATCGTGAGAAACCCCCTGGGGGAAAAGAGAAGAATCCTCTTCCACAACTAACCCCTCTTTTAAAAAGAGAGGGTCTTCATCATCATGAGCAGAGCTACTAGGAACATCTTCTTCAATTCGATACTCAGGTGAGCCATCTACCATGAACCACATCTGCTCTGCAAACTCATAATCTCCACAAGAGGCATGTTGATCTTCATGAAGATCTAAAAGAATAGATGCATCTGATATGATGTCAGATGCTTCCGTTCTGGGGCTAACACAATTAATATCGTCCAACACCTCTATATTTTCACAGCAGATTCTTTCTTCCACAGTAAGGGCTTCATCATGGACATGGTCTTCAGGGCCAACAGAGGCTTCATGAAGCGAAGAAAACTCTTCGCAACAGTTTTCAAACAAGCGAACAGCTGGATAGTAGTCTTTGCAAAATGAATTGAAAGTTGTATGAAAACCAGTTAAAGAGAGGATGCTTGCAGCGGGAAGAGACTGACACCATTCAAGAGCAGCTCCCTTCAATGAATACCTGAAGAGCTTAATCCAAACATCCTCATGCGTGATATTGTGTCGGTGGATAGCCTCATGGAAGTCCAGTAAATGTTCAGTTGGTTCTTCCCAATCTGATGTATGAAATTTCGGGAGGAAATCTTCCCATTGGTCTCTATCAGGAAGTGCATTAGGAAATCCAACTATCTGAGAAAAGTCACAGAAAGAAAACCTTTGAGCCAGAATTTTCTCGATATCGAAACAGTGGAGTCGCCAATCGACCCTTGAATCATGGAGTCACCAGGTGAAAGATGCGCAACTTCAAGTGTGTCTGGTCCTTGTTCACCATCAAAGGCAAGATCTTAATGTGTCATTACCCCAGGAAGCTCCTCAGGCTGAGAAAGTAGCCGCTGAAACCTTCTCGAGAAAGCTCCTTAGGGTCAGCTTTCAGGTGTGCTAACAGTAGTCACAACTGAAAAAGTGATGTGGAGACAATGGAGTCACCACAGTGGAGTCGCCATGTGCACAGTAGCAATATTTAAGGGCTCTAATGTCTGATGCACCTTCAGAGTCAGAGGCTCAATGTCATTCTTCCCAGGGAAAATATTCAACTTCGTCCCCGACAACGACACCATAAATGTTAGCGTCGGAAGTCACTCCTGTATTGCTTGCAGGAGCAGAGCCCGACACCCATTAGTTTTATGTCACGATAGTTTTTAATATATGATCAGATGGATAGAGACTTGGGGAAATATCATTCTAACTTAGAGACTGAGTCTGGCATGCAGGGAGCAAAGGAGGTCTTGATCTAACTTCAGCCAGTGAGTTGATTAAAGGGCGAATAGGTAGAAGACTTGATAAGAAGGGTGAACAAATGACTTTAGGCAACAGGCTTCCAGCGGTTTGCAGAGGAAAGACTCTGAATGCAAGATCCTCTTGGTTCAGGGTCTCAAGAAACTGAAAGGGGGACTTGACTCGATCCTCCAATTCCAAGTCACTCAACGTTAAGAAAAATCACAAGGACTGATCAGAGACAACGTAACTATTACAGTGATCCATTACAACATCATCCTATAACAACTACAACTCGACTGGATCCTCCAATTCCGAGTTGTTCTAACACAGTATAACAAAGATGTAAAAGAAGCTGGCATTCATAAGGCAAGAAGTCTCAGAAGTCTGTACATAACCAGAGTATCAGTGCTTCATTAAAACATTACAACCGGGAGCTCTGCTCAACCATCGATGCTTACAAAAATGGTGAAAATGCCTACATATACTCAAAACAAAAACACAACATTGAAAACGAGATACTGCATTAATAACATTGTGTCTGCATGTCTTCTGACAGTCTGCGCATGAAGAATGGACGATCGTGCGCCTATGACAGATGCCATATTAACTGCGCGTGGCTCCAGCAAGGGGAGTAGCTGAGCCATTAAGTGTCGAGCTAGCGTGTTCAGACTTCCTTCGGCTAGTCGAGGACTCGGGCATGGATTTTTCGAGAAAATAAATACACAGGACCCCTGCGAGCAGGCGGCTCACCAGACCCTCCGTTCCCCTTTCTTAATGACTAAAAGGAGGTTTCAACCACCCGCTTGATTTTCATTAACTGCTTCCTCAGGGAGTGGCCGAGACGATATGCTCAGAATTTTTGGCGCCTCACGTATCGCGGATGGGAAGGAGCTAGTTCTTACTCTTCAAAGTCGAGATGAGCGAAGAGGCAAAAGGGCCTAATCGCGCACCACGTGTCTGTGCGAGATAGACGGCTGAGATCACTTTCGGCGATACTGTGGGCCCGAGTCCTGAATGCTTTCGACACTTCGCGTCTCGCAGCTGGGAGGAGGCTGGTCCTCGTTCTTTAAAGTTGCGAAGGGAAAGGAGGCAATGGAGCCCAATCGTGCACCACGTGTCCCTCTTTGTTGGACGGCTGAAAATGCTTCGTGGCACCGTGGGCCCCAGCTTCTATGCTTTCGGCGTTCGCGAATGTGAAAGGGATAACCTTCGGTGACTAAAATCACGATGAGAAAAACACCGAGGTGGCTCAATCTAGTGCCACGCGTCCCTCTGAGATCTGATGGTCTTGAACTCGCTCGACACCGCTGTGGGCCCAGGTCTGGGACTCTCCCGGCATATCGTGCATCGGAACACAACGAAGTCGCTTTTTTCACCTTGGAGTCACGACATTCGAAACGCCGAGATGGCCAACTCTTGCAACATGCGCCACTGGATCGGACGACCCATATTCAGCCTCCAAACATAGGAGTCTTCTTTGATGCTATATGTCGGGTAATTTGGCAACTCCGAGATCCCGATAACCGTTGATCTTCTTCGTGGATAGATCTCGGTTGTCGATGGAAAAACTTCGCCTGCGCACTTGACTCATAACCGGAGAAGAGATCCTTTCGCTGCTGCGCTTGGGTGTTTCCCGTGCAACCTGTAGGTCTGGGTGCTCTCGAGCCCAGGACAAGAATTATCGCTAACACTTATGTCCTTATATTTTATCCTAACTTGGTGGTATCTGGATCGTAAATCCAACTTCAAAAAGATCTTTTCCCCACCTACTTGATCGAACATATCATTTATCCTAGGTAAGGGGTACTTGTTTTTAATAGTCAGTGTATTCAATTGTCTATAGTCGATACATAGTCTTAGAGTACTGTCTTTCTTTTTCACAAAGAGGACTGGTGCTCCCCATGTTGAAACGCTCGGTCTGATATACTCTTTGTCCAATAATTCCTGTACTTGAATTTTTAGTTATTTCGATTATGGAAAACTCATCCGGTAAGGTTCCTTAGAGATAGGGGATGAACCAGGTAGCAGGTCTATAGAAAAGTCTATTTCTCTTCTAGGGAGTAATTCAGGTATTTCATCAACAAACACATCTCTGAACTCACATAGAACAACACAGTCTTCCAAGTTGGGTTTATCTTATTTTTCTAATAGGTTTGTTACTTGGATGGCATAAACTTGGCACCCCTTTCACATGCATTTCTTGAATTTCATTGTTAAAACTTATTGTGATATCCCCCAAAAATAAAATATTTTTGGAATTTCAATTTGCTGGAAATTTATTTTCGTTTTTAGTAAATTCTAATTTGGAAAATTTTTGCCATTTATGGAAATTCTGAATTTTGAATTTGATAATTGTGATTAATTATTATGACTGTTTGGTAGAGTTCTAATTGGACTCAACTAACTATTTGACTATGACACTTGTATAAAAACAGAATATTTATATTAATTGCAGGAGGAAAAATGGAACAACCATGTTAAAATCAGCTGACCATGACTCCATGAGTGGGGAACATGTTGGAAGTACCTTTGGGCTGGTTATTACAAGTGGAAAATCAGATATTTGGCCATTGTCAGCCCCTGAAAATCAGGGATTTAGAAAGCTGCGAAAATCCCCAAGGGAGGGAAAAAGACCTGGGAAAAATTGATAAATATCATATGAAAGGAGGCAGGACGCTGCCAAGTATGTTGGGAAAAATATTTTTGAGCTCTCTTGCTATTATGAACACTACGGATTGAGTGTGAGGCAAGAGGAGTCTGATGAAACGAATTTGCCTTGTTGTTATGAGCACTGTTGAGTAAGTGTGAGGCAAGAGGATAATTGTTGTAATTGAAGGAAATTACTTAGGAGGAGTTTCCAGGTTAGCCCTCATGGATTCATGGTCAGGCTAGGGGGTGAACTGGGCAAGTGATTTGGATGCCCTGTTCTATGGTTGGGAGGAACGTGGTTGTCCCCTTTGTCTTCTCGCGATCGGGTTCATATATGTTTCTCTACTCCCTTTCTGTTTGAATGATTTTATATCTGATGCAATATATTTGTTAGATCGAAACTAAAATGATTTCCATTTTTTGTTCGAATGATTTGATATATGATGTCATGTATTTATTAAATCTAAATGAATAATAGAATTGGAATTTTATTAGTTATGATAGTTAAAAGGATTTATGCATGGTTAAATTCTAGAAGAAATCTCCTCTAAATTAGTTTCACTTCTATTTTCTTTTTTTAATTTGTTTTATGAGTGAAACCAATGCTGAGATTGGCATATGGGGAGTAAAAGTTATGCTGAAACTTCATTAATCTAACTGTATGGATAATGCTGGGAACAACATTCTGAGTTTTATAAACTATGCTACATTTTATTTTCCATTAAACAGATTGTGTAGAGGCAGATCTGTAGCTGAGGTAGGAAGACCAACTATTACACCAGCTTCCCTTACAGTTCTATGTATGCAACACGTGATTTAAAACTCCTACCATCCCTTTAGCCTAAACAATGAAGAAAGTACAGATATATATACATATATTATTCTGGAAGGAAAACATAGAATAAGAACTTTACTCGGACCATTATATCCAATCTAAATAATCGTTATTGCAGATTTCAACCACCTGGGCAATAATTATAAGGAATGTCGAAATGAGATAAAATGATTTAGTATTTAGATCTAGCATAAGTTGATCCAACATCTAGCATTTGAAAAACAGGGCATGTCTTCAAGGCAATAACCCTGGTATTTAAAATTTAGGGCATAAGGAGACCGAACGGTAATCGGTTATCAAATATTTCTTTTTACTCTAACGAACAGGACAATCATGTAGAAGAAATTTCTGCAAAAGTTATACTATAACCACCGGGACCAAATCCCTAGTTACCCTTGGGAAAAATTCTCCCCTTTTTCCAAACCCGATAAGAGTCTGAGGGAATCAAATTTGAATGACCCCTTTTAAATTTTGGCAATTGTAATGCTCTGTAAGGACAAGAGTTCAGAGACGCTTAATAAGAACCTGTACCGAAAAATTAACTTAGACTTTTGTTTAATGGTTTAAACCTTAGAGAACAAAATGGTGTGAAAGGATGAAGACAATCGGGTTTCGGCGATTACAAACACCGAACAAAAAATACAAAGACCACGTTGTTTGCCGAATCGTGAAATGCGAAGAGACTGAGGACCCAACATTTCGGTATTTTGGGATTTTGGGGTTTGGGATTTCGGGGTTTACAAACCCTTGATGCACAAACAAATTGAAACAAAAGTGTCGAATTGCGAAATGAGAAAGTACCGTGGGCCCCACACTTCAGAGTTTTGGAGTTCAGGATTTTGGGGTTTCACGATTCAGGATTTCGCGACTCCGGTGGCAACTTTTCTAGGCCCTTCGAACTCCCAGGACCCGAAACTACGAAAAGGGGATTAACGGGTCTTGGCCTTTTCACATTTCAGGGTTTCACAATTCAGTATTTGGCGGCTCCAGATGCAACGTTTCTAGGCCTTCAAACTCCCGGGACCCGAAATGTCGAAAAGAGGCTTAACGGGTTTTTGGCCCTTTCGCATGAGACCAATGGTCCCATCTCTTTTGGGATTTCGTAAATCGGGAGTTCACGATGCAGCGACTCCAAAATCTCTTGTTGCTCCAAACCCCAAACTTAGAAATAGTGAAGTTCAAAGCACGAGATCAACGGCTCCTGCTGCTTCTCATCCAACGATCGATACTCCTCCTGAGCTTTTGAATGCTAAAAGATGATCAATCTTAACCTTCCCACAAATCTATGAGATCCAATAGTCTGTGATATTTCGACACTTCCCCACAAAGAAATCTCATTGTTCGTTCACTCCGCTCAAGGATCTCTGGCCAAAATGACTTAGCGTTCTCCACCTGAACTTGAACTCTGCGAGACGATTTTGATCGCTGTAAATGACAATGGACCTTATAATTCGAACAAATGACAATGGACCTGTTATGATTCGAACAAATGACAATGGAGGACCTTATAATTAAATTTCTGAAACTACTAAGGTTCGTACGGTACATCCGGGAGGATAAGATAAACATCCAATGATTCTTAAGTTGTTTACCACGGGCCTACTGGGACAGACTTGAGTTTGACAACCCCAAATCCTTGAGTGAGGTAGTCAGGAAAGCATGAATGTGCTATGACCAGTATAAACAATAGGTAGAGTTTCCCAAGACATGGAAGGATAAGAAGCAAGATCGAATGAACCAGCGAAAGAAGGGATACTAGCTAGCTCCTTATCAAAATGCAGGAAAAAGTTTCCCAAGGAAGGATTTTCACTCCAATCATCTGAATATGCAAGGTAGTGGAAAACTGGTAAAACTGGGAACAAAGAAGTTTGGGGACAACTCCCACGAGCCACTAAAGTGTTGGGAGTGTGGAGAGCCTCATCTAAGGAGGAACTGTCCATGTTTAATTGCAGACAACATAATTGTTGTTCACAATTTGTAGGAAGCCTCGATACTCGGAGACGTGGGTAGAATTCTGCATCGGATAAATGCAGCCATAGATGGTCGACAAGCTAACCACAAGTCCTCGGTGGTAGAAATCGAAGGTAAAATCAATGACACTCGAATTTCTGTTTTAATTGACCCTAGAGCTACATTAAGTTATATTACTCCCAATGTAGTAGAGTCGAATAAACTTAAGAAACTGAAGCACGCAAAATCATGGCATGTATAACTAGCAGCATGTACTAAAAGAAAAGTAGTTGACTTTATTTATGATCTTGAGTTCAGCTTAGATGGTCAAAGGATAAGGACCAATTTGAACATCCTACCACTAGGTTCTTATGATATGATTATCGGGATGGATTGGTTGGAACAACACAAAGTAGTACTAGACTGTAATACAAAGATACTTAGCTATAAAGATTATTTTGGCACTATTAGAACAACCCAAGGCATACAAAAACCTGTATCAGTTAGACAAGTTTCAACGATGCATCTCAAGAAATGCATTTGAAAGGGATGTCAAGTTTCGGTCATCCAAGTGATGAATCTATTAGAAAAAGAAGATAAGCCCAAGTTAGAAGACTTTGTTGTCCTACATGAATTCAGAGACATGTTTGTGGATGAGATACCAGAATTACCTCCTAGAAGGCAAATATATTTTTCCATAGACTTACTACCTGGATCAACCCCTATCTCAAAATAAGCCTACCGAATGAGTCTACCAGAACTGACATAATTAAAAATAAAATTACAGGAATTGTTGGACAAAGAGTACATCAGACCGAGTGTCTCTCCATGGGGAGCACCAATCCTCTTTGTGAAAAAGAAAGACGGTACTCTAAGACTATGTATCGATTATAGACAACTGAACAAAATGACTATTAAGAACAAATACCCCTTACCAAGGATAAATTATCTGTTTGATCAAGTGGGTGGGGCCAAGATCTTTTCAAAGTTGGATTTACGATCCGGTTATCATCAAATTAGGATAAAAGACGAGGACATAAACAAAACAACTTTTCAGACAAGATATGGACACTACAAATTTGTAGTCATACCTTTTGGACTCACTAACATGCCAGCCACATTTATGTGCCTGATGAACAGTATTTTCAGTCAATACTTAGACAAGTTCATGGTAGTATTTATCGACGATATTCTGGTCTATTCAAAAATGGAGGAAGAACATGATGAACACTTAAGGATAGTGTTGCAAACATTGAGAAAACACAAACTGTACACCAAATTTGACAAGTGTGACTTTTATAAAAAAGAAATACAATATCTAGGACATGTAATTTCAACAGAGGGCATTGTCGTAGACCCGAAGAAGACAAAAGCCATTATGGAATGGCCAGTACCTAAGGATGTAGCAGATATCTAGTCATTCATGGGAATCACCGGATATTACTGTAGGTTTATAGAAGGATTTTCCAAGATATCCTACCCTATCACATCATTACAAAAGAAAGGGACCAAGTTTAACTGGTCGCAAAAGTGTCAAGACAATTTTAACAAGCTGAAAGAATTATTGACATCAACACCCATTTTAAAGGTAGCAGACCCAGATAAAGACTTCACAGTATGTGTTGATGCAAGTAAAGAGGGACTAGGTGGTGTCCTAACTCAGGAAGGACACAATATTTGTTATAAGTCTCGGAAATTAAAGGAACATGAGCGAAATTATATCACTCACGACTTAGAATTGGCAGCGGTAATACACGCATTAAAAATGTGGCGACACTACATAATGGGAAGGAAATTTATACTATTGACAAATAATAGTAGTGTGAAATATTTGTTTAGTCAACCAGAGCTCAATGCACGGCAAGCCAGATGGTTAGCCTTCTTGAGAAAATTAGAATTTGAAGTCAGACATATCAAGGGCAAAGAAAATAAAGTAGCAGACGCTTTAAACAGAAGAGTCCATGGGTTATTTGAGGTAAATATCAGCAGGGAAGAAAGTGATATGGAGAAAAAGGTAAGGACGATCGATATTAGTGACGAAAATTACACTAAGATGATGGAAGAATTACAAAACAGTACTGCAGACTCAGATAAACCAGATCTAAGTATCGACAAGAAGGGACTATTACAATTTAAAAACAGACTTTACGTACCAGATTCAACAGAGTTAAAATTAACAGTTTTGGATGAAGTGCATAAGAAACCGTATTCTGGTCATCCAGGTTACCAAAAAATGATAACAACACTTAGAAAACTATTTTATTGGCCTAATATGAAATACGAAACAACAAAATACTTGGCTAGGTGCCAAGATTGTCAGCAGGTTAAGGCCGAACACCAGCATCCAACCGGCCTATTACAACCATTACCAGTACCAGAATGGAAATGGGAGACCATATCGCTGGACTTTATAACAGGTTTGCCTAAAAATTAGAAACAAAATGATTCTATCATGGTTGTAATTGTTATAGGAAAATCTCCCTGCGGACAGGTAGATCGCCTCAAAGAGCTAGACCCTAACTCTAAGACAGAAAGTGCTTAACATGGACACTGACTTCCTTTCAAATCTATACAAACTAATACATGAGAAGGAAGAAGAATAACAGTACCTCTTAATCGACGTTTGTCCTTGCATGCCCCAAATCGAGCTCCAAACTATCGCTCCTCGCTGAGTCATGTAGACAAACAAAGTACAACCACTTCCTACTCTATTGATATTATCTTGAAAACATATCTATCTATCAATGATAAGTTCATGTAAAATAAGACACAAACTAGAAATAAACAGGCCAAGCGTGTCATATTAATGAGAATAACGACATCAATGCTTACAATCGTAGATGCGAATGCGACAACTTCGTCAAGTCCCCTTCGTCTAAACCTTGCTCTAAAGATTCATAACCTGGATGATAACAGCTTCACTGATCACTCCTCTTTGATTGACTATGTGTTTCCTATGAGATCATAGGTTTCATGATAGGAATTCTTCCCCCATTCCAACACCACTTATGAGATCATAAGTTTGGTGTGATTCTCCTTTTCCAGTCCCACTTATGAGATAATAAGTTTGGTGTGATTCTCCTTTTTCCAGTCCTCTTTCACCATTAGAAAGATTGCTTATATATCCTTGGAGAGGCTTTAACCACTTGAGATATCCTTGGGGAAGTTGAGGATTTGCCTCCTTCAGTTGAGGATCTTCCCTAGGATCATGGATGGACTAGGGATTCAAATCCAACTGCCTGCCAAGAATGAAAGGATCCTTCCCCTATTCATCTCAACAACTTAACTACTGCCCAAAATAGGTAGAGCTCCCTCAAAAGGACCATCAGAGCGTTGTAGCGCTCCCTAGTAGGATTTAGGGGGGCGCCAGTGCTCTCAAAATCTATAGTTCTCCCTCAAAAGGGCCAGAGGAGCTTTATAACGCTCCCAGACAGTGTAAGGGGGAGCATCGGCGCTACCAGAAGAGGTATAGGGGAGCGCTCTCCTCCAAAAGCTAGTTTTTTTAGTGCTTTCAGATGGAAAAAGGTTTGCAAGCCTGCTGACTCATTTCTCCTCTTCCAAATTAGATGTTTGAGGTGTTTCAAGTGTCCTTCTCATGTTGTTATAGGAACGACATAGGCATCATGGAAGCATGATTTCTTTGACACTTGCGACACTTGTGAGCAACATGCGACACTTGTGACCTTGTGAGCAAAATGAGACACTTACGACCTTTGTAATGACGACACTTGTGACACTATCAAAGTGAGTATTTTTTATGTGTAACAGTAATCGATAAACTCAGTAATTCTGCACACTTTATTCCTGTAAAGTCTACTTTTAAAGCTATAAACATACTGAAATATTCATGAAAGAAATTTTTAGACTACATGGTATTCCTAAAATGGTGATTTCGGATGGAGACATAAAATTCACATCTTCTTTTTGGAAGGAATTATTTGTAGGGATAAATACTAATTTGAATTTCAGTACGAGTTATCATCCCCAAACGGATGGACAAACCGAAAGGACAAACCAAATCATAGAGGATATGCTCCACATGTATGTAAGAACAAAACTGAACAAGTGGGAAGACTACCTACACCTGGTAGAATTTGCATATAACAATGGGTACCAAACTTCGACTAACTTGAGCCCTTTCGAAATACTGTATGGAAGAAAGTGTACAACTCCAATTAGCTGGGGTAACCCAGCTGACCGACTCATGGTTGGACCATAGATGCTCCAAGAAATGGAGAACATGGTAAGGAAGGTACAACAAAACTTGAAAGAAGCATAGGACAGACAAAAGAGCTATGCAGATCAGAAAAGAGGACACTTGGAATTTCAAGTAGGAGACCATGTTTATTTGAAGGTCAAAGCCCGAAAAATCTCATTGAAGTTAGGGAACTATGCCAAGCTGGCACCCAGGTTTTGTGGGCCCTTCGAGATACTAGCTCGAATTGGGCCCGTAGCATATCAACTTGCACTTCCAACTAATATAAGAATTCATAATGTATTTCATGTTTCTTTGTTGAAAAAGTATATTCATGACCCTACTCATAGGATTGATTGGGACTCAACTAACTATTTGACTATGACACTTGTATAAAAATAGAATATTTATATTAAGTGTAGGAGGACAAATGGAACAATCATGTTAAAATCAGCTGACCATGACTCCGTGAGTGGGGAACATGTTGGAACTACCTTTGGGCTGGTTATTACAAGTGGCAAATCAGAGATTTGGCCATTGGTAGCCCCTAAAAATCAGGGATTTAGAAAGTTGCAAAAATCCCCAAGGGAGGGAAAAAGACCTGGGCAAAATTGATAAATAACATATTAAAGGAGGCAAGACACTACCAAGTATGGTGGGAAAATTATTTTTGAGCTCTCTTGCTATTATGAACACTGCGGATTGAGTGTGAGGAAAGAGGAGTTTGCTGAAACGAATTTTCCTTGTTGTTATGATCACTATTGAGTAAGTGTGAGGCAAGAGGATAACTACTGGAATTGAAGGACATTGTTGAGGATGAGTTTCCAGGTTGGCCCTTATGGATTCATTTTCAGGCTAGGGGCTGAACTAGGCAAGTGATTTGGCTTCCATGTTCTACAGTTGGGAGGAACATGGTTGTTCCCTTTGTCTTCTCACGATCGGGTTCAGATATGTTGCTCTACTCCCTTTCTGTTTGAATGATTTTATATCTGATGCAATATATTTGTTAAATCAGAACTGAAATGATTTCCATTTTCTGTTCGAATGATTTGATATCTAATGTCATGTATTTATTAAATCTGAATGAACAATAGAATTGGCCTTTTATTAGTTATGATAGTTAAAAGGATTTATGCATGGTTAAATTCTGGAAGAAATCTCCTCTAAATTAGTTTCACTGTTATTTTTAATTTTTTTTTGTTTTCTGAGTGAAACCAATGCTGAGATTGGCATATGGGGAGTGGAAGTTATGCTGAAGTTTCATTAATATAGCTGTATGGATAATGTCGGGAACAACATTCTGAGTTTTGTAAACTATGCTACATTTTCTTTTCCATTAAACAAACTATGTAGAGGTAGATATGTAGCTGAGGTAGGAAGATCGACTATTACACCAGCTTCCCTTATAGTTCTATGTATGCAATACATGATTTAAAACTCCTACCAGCCCTTTGTCCTAAACAATGAAGAAAGTAGAGATATATATACATATATTATTCTGGAAGAAAAACATAAAATCAGAACTTTACTCGAACCATTATATCCAATCTAAATAATCGTTATTGCATATTTAAACCACCTGGGTAATAATTATAAGGAATGTCGAAATGAGATAAAATGATTTAGTATTCAAATCTAGCATAAGTCGATCCAACATCTAGCATTTGAAAAATAGGGCATGTCTTCAAGGAAATAACCCTGGTATTTAAAATTTAGGGCATAACGAGACCGAACGATAATCGGTTATCAAATATTTCTTTTTACTCTAACGAATAGGACAATCCTATAGAAGAAATTTCTGCAAAAGTTATACTGTAACCACCGGGACCAAATCCCCAGTTACCCTTGGGAAAAATTTTCCCCTTTTTCCAAACCCGATAAGATTTTGAGGGAATCGAATTTGAATGACCCCTTTTAAATTTTGGCAACTATAATGCTCTGTAAGCACAAGAGTTTGGAGACGCTTAATCAGAACCTATACCGAAAAATTAACGTAGAATTTTGTTTAATGGTTTAAACCTTAGAGAAAAAAATGGTGTGAAAGGCTGAAGACAATCGGGTTTCGACGATTACAAACGCCGAACACAAAATACAAAGACCACGTTGTTTGCTGAATCATGAAATGCGAAGACATTGAGGACCCAACATTTTGGGATTTCGAGATTTCGGGGTTTATGAAACCCTGATGCACAAACAAATTGAAACAAAAGTGTCGAATTGAGAAATGCAAAAGGACTGTCGGCCCAACACTTCGAAGTTTCAGAGTTCGGGATTTTGGGATTTCGCGATTCGGGATTTCGCGAAATCGGTGGCAACTTTTCTAGGCCCTTCGAACTCCCGGGACCCGAAATGCCGAAAAGGGGATTAACGGGTCTTGGCCTTTTCACATTTCAAGGTTTCGCGATTCGAGATTTCGCGACTCCAGATGCAACGTTTCTAGGCTTTTGAACTCCCAAGACCTGAAATGCCGAAAAGGGGCTTCACGGGTTTTTGGCCCTTTCACATGAGATCAATGGTCCTGATTCTTTTGGGATTTCACAAATTGAGAGTTCGCGATGCAGCGACTCCAAAATCCCTTGCTTCTCCAAACCTTGAACTCCGAAATAACGAAGTTCGAAGCGCGAGATCAACGGCTCTTGTTGCTTCTCATCCAACGATATCTACTCCTCCTGAGCTTCTGAACGCTAAAAGATGATCAATCTTAACCTTCCAACATATGTACAAGATCCAATGGTCTGCGGGATTTTGGTACTTCCCCATGAAGAAATCTCACCATTTGTTCACTCCGCTCAAGAATCTCTGGCCAAAATTACTTAGCGTTCTCCACCTGAAATTGACCTCTATAAGACGATTTTGATCTCTGCCTTCCTTTGAATACTTCAAAGGTGCTATCCCTTCTGATCTTTATCTCTCTGAACATCAAAGGTTCCTTCAACCTGAGTTTAGACATTGCCTATATACAAATAAGTATGTTGGAGTAGTTTGAGAGTCAAGGGAAGTGATAGAATTATGAAAAGAATTTACCCACATAAGCTTTTTCGGTTCAAAGTAATCTAGACTGGTGTAAAAATGACATTATGGATAGAAATAAATTTTACCTTCTCTTAATTTCTAAGCTTAAACAAAATTGAATTATGTCATAGGATTTTTTAGTTTTTTTTTATGGTGAATTTGAGGTTCATTACACTTGTCTAACTGATACTGGTTTTTTTATACCTTGGACTGTCCTAGTAGTATCATCTTCGTCTTCATATTTAAGTGTCTTTGTATAACAATCTAGTACTGCTTTGTTCTTTTCTAACCAATCCATTCTGATAATCACATCATAGGATCCTAATGGTAGAATATTCAGATTTGTTCTTATGTTTTTACCATCTAAATTGAACTCATAATCAGAAATAAAGTCAACCACTTTCCTTTTAGTTCATGTTTCTAGTTGTACCAACCATGATTTTGCATGTCTCAATTTATTAAGTCTATTTGACTCTACTACACCAGGAGTGATATAACTTAATGTGGCTCCAGGATCAATTAAAACATAAATTCGAGTGTTATTGATTTTACCTTCAATTTCAACCACAAAGGACTGGTGGTCAGCTTGCCGACCATCTACGACCACATTGTTTCGATGCAAGCTTCTTCCCACATCACCCACCGTCGAGGCTTCCTGCAAATTATGAACAACAATTCTGTTTGTTGAATTAAAACGTGGACAATTCCTACTCAAATGAGGTTCTCCACATTCCCAACATTTTAATGGTTCTCGGGGGTTGTTCCCAAAATTATTTGTTTCTAGATTCACCGATTTATCTTCTCCTTGTGTGCTTGGATGGTTTGAGTGAAAATATTTCCTCGGAAATATTTTTGCTGCATTCCGATATGGGGTTGTGTTGGCAGCTCCACATTGTTTTACACACTTTAAAATCAACTAAGAAAAATCCATGTGGCTACCTACGCTTTGTTGCAAGTATTGTTGTTTGAAGGTAAATTGTCAGCTATAAGATGTTTTTGTCGATTGTTATTTCTTTTCATTTTCATGCTTCAATCATTACTGAAAGAATGAATGAAGCATTACAATCATGATGTGAAATATATCTAAGGTTTATGTCTCAAGAAGGGTTGATTTTCTTACAAGTCTTTTGATGAGTATTCATTGCTTTGGAGTCTACCATATATCAATAAAACCTTTGTTATAAGTTGTTCATTTGATTATGAGGTATACCTTGAGCCTTTGTTAATACACCAAGAATTGATCGCAACTAGACTATGTTTATATTTCGTTATGATTCTTGGTAGACCTTTTCTTGTCATTATGCTTTGGTTTGTAAAACATATCTTCTCCTAACCTTAGAAAATCAACTCCACCCTTCGCACAATGATGAAATTTGAATGCATCGGGTCGTACTCTATACTCTATTGGAGGTGGCAGTCTGAAATCGACAGATCCATCATTTCAAGTTAAGTCTTGGGCTTCGTTCTGTACTCTTGGCAATTCATTAGCAAAACGCCTGATTTTCGTATGAAACCCCTCATTCCTTCATTTAATTACGTGAGGGTAATAGTGGGTTTTGTTCCTTTGTTTCTTTCCCATGTCTCTTCTATTTTCGAAACCCTTCATGCTTACAGTGATCTTTGTCTGCCTTCGTGATTGTTGGTCTGAATACATATCGCCCTCGTCGTCCGTGTTGAACCAAATAGCTCACAAACTCTACTTATGTATGACGACGCAAGTGAAGACCTTAAGAGTCAAGGCTGTCTTGAGATTCTCAGGAAATTTCAAGGTTACAACTTGAAAATAGCCCAGGAGTTCACCCTCTCTTTTGATGGTCGCAGAGCCAAAGTAGGTGATGTTCAAATCGAAATCACAGAGGAATTTTTGAGCCAGGCAACAGGTCTTCCACTTAACCAGAAAAAATGGTTTAAGAATTCCAGATTGGAGGAGGTTCCCTGGAGTTTGTTTTTTACCTCTCGGAAAATCCAGTGTTGTGATAAAGGTATGCTTATATCTCTGTTAAAGACTAGGTGGCACGATTTATTGGCAATCTTACGATAGTTCGTTACATGTGAGGGTTTCTTCGGCCTCGTTTTTATTTACCACATAAGACTATTAATGAATTTTATTGGTTTCCAGTTGAACATGCCATTTTACTTATTAAGAAGTTTATATAAAATTGATAAGAGGTATAAAAAGCAGAGTTTGAATTCTAGTTTATTCCACTATGGGTTGATTAGGATGTTGTTAGTCCATCATTTGAAGTTGCAGGGCGACGATTGGGATACTTTCCTATCTCACAATGGCTTTGTAACATCCAACCCTATAGAGGTTCCTGTGGTTGATGAGCCTATGATTGAAAAACCCCTTATCCCTTCCAGTGACAAAGATTTTATTATCCAAAGAACCCTATGATAGGGCTGCACTCTATGAGCCTATATTCGATCAACAGGATGTTGATCCTAGGATCATTGAATCTCCTGAGAATGAGAAGGATGTGTGCCCTAATACCATGGCAAAGAATGACAATAAATGCTCACACAAACTGTCCAAGAAGAATCCAGACGTAGGGTTTGTTAACAAAAGAGCTGGGAGATTGATCTCAAGGAGTTTACAGAATAAAATGAGAGCTCATGTGAGATCGATCAAAGCGATCGAGGTCCATGAGAGCTCCGATTCTGAGATTGAAAAGTTTGTGTAAGAGGAAGATCCAACTTACCATAAATCGATTCCCAATCAGACCTACAATTTTGTAGATAATCTGCCACCATGCCTAAAACATAATGAAAATTTCCTAGGGATCAAATTCAGCCAAAATCCCATAGGGGACAATGGAAGTGTTTTGATGCACAATCATATGTCTCCTCAATCAACTGTTCCAGATCCATAGTGTGAGGTGTGTTTATTTTGTATAGACAAGTATTACACAGATGTTCCCTCCTTTCGAGAGAAGATCAAGACCCTCACAACTCAAATTGACTCATTAATAAGTGAAAAACACAGACTCAAGTTTAGTGCACAAAGGCAAGGGAAACGCTTGAAAAGAACTGGAAATATAATAATAAAAAAATGTTGAGTGTGTCAAAGTTGTGATTAACTCTGAAGTATTATGATTCGAACCTAACATTCATTTGAAAGGTAAAGATTTTTTTTTATCTTAGTTGTGTTTTTATTTTTTATTTTTTTTATTAATATAGATTCAATTAGATTTATGCTGTTTAAAATAAGACTAGCTACAGAATCAATATATTTTGTAGCTAGTTTGTTCTCATTCAAAATTTTGGAAAATATTGGTTAAATTAATATCTAAATTTCTTTATTTTGTTTTTCCTTTCAGGATATCATGCAGCTTGTGGTGATCTAAATGAGATGGATCATTTTTGGGCTTACTAGCCATTTCTTTGGCTCATTTTGTAAACAGAAACAAACCTTTTATAATCTCAAGAGATATAGTTTGATATTGAGTGGTTTTATTGCCCTCTATTTTTGTAATTAGTGAATCATCCTAGGATTTGATTTTATCTTAGAAGATAAGATGCTTAGTTTTCTTGAACTCTTTAAATACTTCAATTTTTTGTAATGAAGACATCTTTGTTGGGAGCAAGAGATGGATGGGTGACTTCAGAACTTAATGAAATAACATTTTACACATTTTGGCTTTAGCCTTTTGTTTACAATGTTATCATTTATGTTTTGTTATGTCCTAATACATGTATAGATCTGATATATTTAGATTAAATGATTTGTGATGTGAAAGATATTATATTATAAATACCATCTGTAATTTGTTCTTCAAAATATAAATGTTGTGATTATGTTTTCAGTTAAAACGACAGGGTTTATCTTTCAATTTTGATTGAAAAATGAAATGTACAGATTACTTTCAGATTTATCTTACAGTAATTATGTATAATGATGAAATTACAGATTTATGTCCATGTCTCCACTTCAGTCATTAACACCCAAACTACCAACACATTGTTCTGAATTTGTTTAGAACAGTCTTAAGGTTCTTTACATGTTTCTCTCTTGGACATGGTACTTGGATGTTCTCAAATCATGAAGATGCTTGGATACACATCACTAATTCACTAACAGGTTAGCTCATTTACATTTTTTTGTTACTTGTTTATCGCTGAAATTCGAATGTGTGGTTTGGATTTCGACTATCCACATGTTTATGTTTCATAGTATTTTCTTTTTATTAGTTTAAGATTTATAAGGAAAAAACCAAAAATATTTTTTTTATGTGCTTTCTTTATTTGCTTCTTCAATGCAGTCATTTTTCACATTGAGTTTTGTAAGTTTAGATTAAAACTTGCAGTGTGTATATCATGTACATAAAAAGGATAAGTATATCTTCTATTTAAATATACCTACAATAGTTACGTCGTACATATGTACATATATATATAGTAATTAGTAATTAGTTGTTTATTTCTTTTCTTTTATTTGTTTCCTTAGGACTCTTAGATTGGTTAATGGATCCATTAAACCCGTCAGAACGAGTTACACCAAATGGATTGGGTTATTTAGACAACCTTGGACCGGAATCGCTCTTCCAATTGATGGACAATCATTTTTTCCCGTCAATAGGTTGGTTGGTATCCTTTCTTCCGCTAGTTCAGTCGGTCGTGTTTCTTGTCCTTCCAAGATTTGGGAAATTTTGTCCGTTGTTTGTATTAGTCATAACACATTCGGGCCTTTCTGAATAATTCAATCAGGGACTTGGAATTATCAAATTCGATTCGTTCCTTGTAGGATTGTGGCAAACATCTCAGGAACCACTCAATTTTTACTTTATCCTCTCGGATATAAGGTACGAACCTTAGTAGTTCCAGGAATTTATTTATCAGATCTTCCATAGACATTTGACCAAGTCATAACTCATAGAATTATTTTGTTTTTATTTCATAGTATATTTCAGATAGGTACTATTTCTTAAAGTATTTCTTAAAGTCAGACCATTCCATCTGTTTCTCCTTTAGGCCCTTGGCCAATTTCAGATATTGCCACCAAATGTTGGCTTTTCCTTTCAGATTGTAAATGGTTATTTTGAGCTTCATATTACTGGAATAGTTGTATATCTGGAAACATTTTTTTATGTCTAATAACCATGCTTCAGATTCCTCCCCTGTTTTGGATTCCCCATCAAAGGTAGCTAATTTAATTTTCTTAAATTCTCCTTCAAGGTGGTCTACCTGTTTTCTTTTTCTGTCTTTTTATGTTTTATCTTCAGCTGAAGGTGTACCTTCAGATGAGCTATCCCCTCTTTCAGCTTCAGGTCCAGAATTATTGGAGGCCCTTTTATTGACCTCTTCTTCCTAGTTGTCGTACTTTGGGGATTTGTTTGTTACTATACTTCACAACAAGACTTTGTTTATTTCTTGCTGCTCCTGTTGTGCTTTCTTTAGTTTCTCATTGTCGACTTTAAAAACCTGCAGCTCAACAATGAGATTCCTCATTGTTTCCAAAACTTTAGTAGGTGAGATTATGTCACTATTCTATCTTGGTTCTTCAGGATGTCTTTGTTCAAGATTCCCATCAAGTCTTATTTTTGCGTCATCCTAGGTTGCCATGATTAACACGAAACATAAAAGGGTTTTATGTTTGTAACAATAAAAGTTTATTAGTTTTACATAAACAAAAATATGTACTAAATAAGTAATGTGGCCCTGGTCAAGGTCCAAGTGTTGTAACCTTTAGTCTGATACCATATGTAATGTACCTCAAATTCGTCATAATTTTTTTTTTTTCTATGAGGCATAATTCTCCCTATTATACTTTACATGTTTATTGTTAGATGGAAGAAATCCTTCTTTCCTGTTATAAATGTTCTGTGACAATATTTATATTCGTCTTTCTACATGATGCCACTTATGTGCCTATCTATATTGATTTCTATAGAAACCTATAATATTAGTTCTCCCGGAATTTTAGTAAATTCCCTTTTTTCTCTCCAACTTACTCTTCTATGTACATCATATCTATACCATAGACTAGGCTTAGGACTTTCATTACTACTCTCTCTTTACATAGAATATTTCTATAGGTTGCGCGCAATAAAATTTAATCTAATCATTTGAAACGAACACTTTCTTATCATACATATATTTATACATACATACATACATACATATATACATACACACATACATACATACATACATACATACATACATATGTATGTATGTATGTATGTATGTATAGCCATGAGCAAGGTTCTATAACCACAGTTTGAAAAGGAATGACTTGGCGGTAATGCGTCTAGCATTGTTGTTTCTTTTTTCGATTTTCAATGGGTTACCTTTACAAATATATAAGTTAATAATATTCCCATTCCCTTACCCCATAGAGTTTGAGTAACGAGAACTTTATCAATTTGGACTTAACCAATGAAGCTCTAACGAGTCTTCTCTTCGGACTTTGAATTAACTATAACCAAATAGATGTCATGTACGTGTATTAACTTGTCGAATCTCAGAAGACTTCATTTACTTCATGAATTAACTTGATGGGAGAGAGTGGATTACTGTCAAGTGGGAGTTAAGGCTCTCTGTCTATTATTTAATGACAAACTGTGAGTGCGAGTTACGATGCTCTTACTCGGCCTTTCTCCCACTCCAGTCATGCCAACTATGCCTCGTCACATGGTTAATGGGTCCTTCATACTTTCAACATTTAAATGAGTAGGTACGGATCCTATTAGGGTTTTTGTGCATTTACGGTTCTCATTGTGAAAATTTACGAATGGCTCTGTGTATTACTTCTTTAGGAGAGAGGACTGTCAACAATGGAGGTTTGTTTGACTAGCGAACAGACAACGTAAGTCTACTTCCCCTGGTAATTTTTCAACATATTACTTTGGTGAAATAGAGAGGTGGCTCTTCAGGAAAAAGAAAACCATTTTGTTTATTCTTTACATCCAGAACTTCTTTATTGTTATTCATCTGTAAACATTTATGGTTGTCTTCTATGCTCATAAGAGGGGTATTGTTTTGGTTTTTCCTTCCTCGACCCTTCTAAGAATACAATGTCCCTCTTCTTGTTTTAGGGAGAAAAAAATATGTATTGCTTATCTGTGTTGTAACTCCTAAGGCTTCGTAACCCTCTGCTATCGTTCTTATACGGCCCATAAGACGAGGTCCTGAAGTTAAATTTTGTGAGGCTGTGTGAGAATTCCCTTTCAGAAAGGCAAGGTCCCACTATGGAATAATGTGTGTGTGTGTGTGTGTGTATATATATATATATATATATATATATATTGTTTCCTTTCATTGTACAGGGGTGAACCCCTACTTCCATAGTTTATCCATTTTGGTTTGTTCCTTTTCATGTGTTGTTTTCTTTAAGTCTAAAGGATTTCCATCTGGGGTCAAATAAAATGTGACCTCTGCGGTTTGAATAGTTCAATAGTGATATCTTATGGTACATCAAACCCTTTTCTTAAATTAGTTATTGTATTTATCGTGGTAAATCCATTTGGAATTCAATAGAAGGAATATCTCTATAATGTTTATTGAGTTGTAACTATTTTATGCAATTTGGATTCTGGAAAGGTTAGACTCAACTAGTTAGGTATAGTCGTGATTATGTATGAAAATCTTGTTCCATGTTTTTGCACAACATTCCTTGTACCATTTATGGATTTAAAATGAAACATAATACCGTGTTATTGTATTTCATTAAGATCGTGGCTACTGTGTAAAGTCTTTCCTTCTTTTTGTTTTATTCATCTCAAGAATTGGTATGTATCACTAATGATGGGCCCTGTTTGATGTGAGGATACCCATCAGAGAGTTATTACACCATCCACCCTCGTCCCAGGCATCTTTTGAGACAAAAGGCGACAAGGGAAATGAAAAACACGCAATCCTGTGAATCAGAAGCTAAGAATTATCCTGGAATACTCTATTATTAACCATTATCACTCTGCTAGTGTTCTTCTTACTTTTGTTGTATATAATTACTGATATTTGTAACAACCGATATTTTTAAACATCAATAAGTTTCATAAGCATTTTATTTAATAAACTGAAACAATAACTTCATAGCATAATATTAATTTTGATAACAGTAACTTCAGTAACTTAGATTTATCAATAAATACTGAATTCATGGAAGAAATGAAATAAATACATAACTTAACAAAGTACCTGGTTCTGATGCTAATTTTTGTTGCCTCTTTTCCTTGTTGTTGCCTTCCTGCTACCTGATACACAGATTAACCCTGCCACAAACAAGAAAATATCTGCCCAAAACTACTGTCCTCCCTGCCAACTAGGAAAACTACCTAGCTCCAGGATATCTATGGATATCCTGGCCCCCGTGCCCAAAACCTCCAGCAACTCGGTTCCTCAACTGATCAAAAGCCACAGCCAGAAACTCTCGGCTCACAACAAGTCCAACCATCCTCCCAATCCATCCTCCGTCCAATGTCGAATTCCCCTCACGTAAACCTCCCTCCTTCCCTTATTCCTCCTTCACCGACTCCTCATTACTCCCTTACCTACCCTCGTCCTCGTCCCCTATCCTTCCATTAATGTTTTATCTTCTCGGGACTAACAGGTTATCCCTTGTTGCATACTCCACCATTTTTATAACATATATCATTGATATTTTAGATTTATTTCTCAGGTCATTAAATGTGATCTGTAGTTAAATTATTGCTTAGTTAACCACAATTATTTTCTTTAATTAATTTTACTTTATAATATTTAACATTTATCCAACTAGGGTCGTTACATACACCCACCCTTCAAGAAACTTCGTCCCGAAGTTAAATTATCTGATGGTACAAAGAAAAAGAGCATGGTTCACACATTCACAACAAGTAACTGACATTATCAGTAAGTAAGTCAAGAAAGTTCATACATACTAGTGTATATGTACAATAAATGCATGTGTAGCTAGTACATGAAAGTCTCGTGCATGTACTAATAATCAAACTGTCATCCTTTAGTAATTTATGTATGCATTCAATCCAGTCAGCAAGACTAGTCTTTTATAAAAGACAACAATCAATTAATTGTGTGAGAAATCATTTAATTACAATCGTCCGGTTCAATAATTTATTTTAAACAACTGTGGTTCAGTTACATAATAATGAATATTCATATATACACATTTTTTTATTTTTTTTTAAAGGGACGACATCAAATTCCACCACAAGACAGATCTCCATATTGTCACAACTATTACTACTCATCCTTCCTCCCTAACCTACTTCCAACTCCATTCCTATCCTTCCTCTGCTAGACTATCTTGGAGCATCAACTATATTGACCTAACTCCAAATAGAACCTGTAAGTGGAAGTGTCACTATCTCGACCAAGCTTCCCTAGCAGGCAACTGACAGTCATCATCACACGTCTTGGGGAGCGTGAACTAGCACCGTTATCCCATGACTTCAGGTTTCGAAGGATACACGGTGGGAAACACCTCCACCCCTCCTAACAGAACCAGGGTCAACACCCTACAATGGAGGATACATGGTGGGAAATTCCTCCACCCCTCCTAACAGAACTAGGGTCAACACCCTACAATGGAACATACAGGGGCACCGTGTTGCTGGAGGTTTTGTCATCGTTTATTTGATTTTGGGTAGTGTTAGCACCGAAATCATGCACTAGTCCATATATCATAGCAATGCATCCAAATCAATATAAATTTCTCATACATTATTCATACCACAATGTTTCTCGGTTAGCGGTCCTGATATTCACTTTCATCATAATTATCTCTTGGATATTTCATAGCCCATAACCTGCAGATTAGTCTGCAACAAAAACTCATACCTTTCTATGCATTATCATCATATAATTGCATACTATCATTATTTCAATTTGGTATCCCCATTCCGATACATTAACATCAAGGTTTTCCAATTAGAATTTAGATTTCATAATATCCCATAATTCAACTCGTCACCCATTCACAAGATTGTAATTTGACCAAAATGGATTTCATAGTATCCAACATCATTCTAATAGTATTTAAACATTCAATAATTTCACTTTCTCACAATATGTCACATTATATACATCATCATCAATATCGTTGAAACATTCGTAAAATTTACATTCACATAATACATCATATTTCATGCATCATCATTAATAACACTTAAACATTCATAAAAGTTCATAATTTTTTTTAAAGTTTAAGTGTATCACTTAATAGTTTCACTGTGACTAGGAAATAAAGTGTATAGGTCTCAGGTAATCCTGGTTGTCTAAGTCAAAAGGTGGTGTTACATACACCCTACCTTCGAGAAACATGTTCTCGAGGTGGTAAAAATAGTGAGGGATAGTCTCGCTGTAGTGTCTCGGCGTCCTCCCAAGTAGCAGATCCTGGACTATACTTGTCCCACTGGACCTTAACTTGGTCTACCAAACGGTTTCTGAGCTATCAGACTCTACGGTCCAGTATGCGTCACGGTTCTATCGTGAGGGTTCCCACGTCCGATACCTGCAATTCTTTCCAATTTAGTTTATGTGATTCATCAACAACATAATGTCGTAAAATATATACATGAAATACATTATGAGTTTTATGCAAGTGGGGTGGCAGTACGATACGATAGGCAACGGGTCCAATTTTCTCTTGGACCCTAAATGGCCCTATAAACCGAGGTGACAACTTTGTCCCCTTCCCGAACCGTATGGTACTCTTATTAGGCCTGATACGAATGAAAACTTGGTCCCCCACTTCATAATTTCGGTCGGTCTTGTGTGCATCCGCATAACTTTTCTGTCTATCCTGTGCTTCCTTTAGTCTCTACCTGATCTGAATCACCTGTTCCTCCATTTCCTGAATCAATTCTAGCCCGACTGTTACTCAGTCTTCTAGTCTATCCCAAATCAATGGTGTTCTGCATGGCCTTCCATACAAAGCTTTGTATGGTGGCATTCTGATGGAACTATGATAACTGATAACTGTTATTGTAGGCATGTCTTCCATAACTTGATTTACTCTCTCTGTTTTCCCATCTGTTTCAGGATGATAAGTTGTGCTTAAGTTCAACTGAGTCCCCAACGCGGACTGTAAACTTGTCCGGAATCTAGAAGTGAACCTGGAGTCTCTATCTGAAATAATCTTCTTTGGTACCCCGTGCAAATGGATAACCTCGCTTATGAACACTCGTGCCACATCAGTGACATCATAAGTGTCTCTAAGCGGAATTAAATGAGCACTCTTAGTTAACTTATACACTATCACAAGAATGGCATTGTGTCAATGAGATGTGAGTGGAAACCCTACAACAAAATCCATTGAGATAACTTCCCACTTGGACATAGGGACATCATGTGGTTGTAGGAGGCCTGTCGGGTGATGGTGATTGACCTTCACTTGTTGACATTCTAGGCATCTGGCGACGAAATGGACTGCATCGCGCTTCATGCCTACCAAAAAGAAGAGTTTCTTCATTTCCGCGTACATCTTCTTCACACCCGGATATGCACAATAAAGTGCTCTATGGGCTTCCTTCAGTATGATGCTTCGAATATCCCCATTCTCCGAGATGTACATTCTTCCTCGGTATCTCAACAATCCGTTTGTTTCTATATTATATCCTTCATACTTTGGGTCTATCTGCCTCCCTCTCTGGAGGCCTGAACTAACCTTTGAATACCAACTGTCTCCTAGAAGTTGTGTCAACACCTGTTCCCTCAGATTGACCTTCAAGGGTACCAAGGAGAAGATATGTGGTCTCCTACTCAAGGCATCTGCGACCACATTTTCCTTTCCCTTTATGTATGAAATACCAAAATCATACTCACTCATGAACTCACTCCATCGCCTTTGCCTGGCATTCAGATCTCTTTGAGTGAAGAGATGTTTTAAACTTTGATGGTCTATTTTGAGTTCAAATTTTCGCCCCACAAGATAGTGCCTCCAAAGTTTCAGAGCTAGCATTACGACTGCCAACTCTAAATCATGAGTCGCGTACAAATATTTGTGCTTCTTCAACTTTCTTGATGCATAAGCTATCACTCCTCCATCCTACATTAGCACGGCCCCCAACCCTTGTTTCGAGGCATCCATGTAGACCATGAAGTCCTTTTCCATATCTGGCACTCGTAGAATTGGTGCACTCGTTAGTAACCTCTTAAGATCAATGAATGCACTATCACATTCTTCTGTCCATTCATACCTGACTCCCTTGCGTTGCAAAGTGGTGATGGGTTTCGCTATTTTCGAGAATCCTTCCACAAATCTCCGGTAATAACCCGCTAGCCCCATGAAGCTTCTCACCTCATGGGCATTTTTCGGTACTTGCCATTCCATAATGGCCTTTACCTTTTCTGGGTCCACCGAGATTCCTTCGCCTGAAATGATATGACCTAAATAATGGATCTCTTTCTGGAAGAAGGAACACTTCGACGGCTTCCCATACAATTTGTTCTCCCTAAGGCAAGACAACACTATTCGCAAGTGTTCCTCGTGTTCTCTTTCATTCCTGGAATAGATGAGAATGTCATCTAGAAAAACTTGTACAAATCGATCTAAGTACTTCCGGAATATGCTCTTCATGAGGCTCATGAATACTGCTGGCCCATTAGTCAATGTGAAAGGTACCACAACAAACTCGTAATGTCCAAACCAAGTTCGAAAGGCAGTTTTTGGGATATCACCTTCCTTAATCCTTAACTGATGATACCCAGATCGCAAATTGATCTTTGAGAATACCGCTGCTCCTTTCATCTGATCGAAGAGGTCATATATTCGCGGCATTGGGTACCTATTTTTCACTGTAGCATGGTTCAAGTCCCTGTAGTCTATACACAGTCGTAAGGATCCATCCTTCTTCTTTACAAAAATTACCAGTGCGCCCCAAGGTGAGAAACTGGGCCTTACTAGCCCTAAGTCTAGTAACTCCTTCAACTGCATTTGCAATTCACAAAGTTCCGGTGCCGTCATCCGATACGGAGTCTTGGATATTGGTTCTGCACCAGGTTTTAGCTCAATAGTAAAATCAAGCTCCCTCTTCGGAGGTAACCCTGGTAACTCGTTCGGAAAAACATCCTGAAATTCTGACAATACCGGGTACTAATCCAATGAGGGTCCTTTCCTTTCATTCACTGCTTCCACTACATAGAGTCGACACCCTTGTCTCAAGCATCGCTTCACCTTCATAGTTGATATAAAGCGTAATGACACTTTTCTCTGCACACCCTGGATCTCTATTGGTCTTCCTTCATCATCAACACAAAACAACCTCCTTGTGAAACAATCTACCAAATCTCGATGAACTGCTAACTAATCCATTCAAATGATTAGGTCATACGCCCCAAGAGCAGTGACGTATACCTTCAACCTAGTAGTGCACACTTCTAGGTCTACTATACAATTATCGACACTAGGTTCTACAACTTGTTTTTCCCCCAAAGCCATCTCGACTTGTTTAAAGTCATCGTGCTCATAGGCTACCAGCCCACTCTTTTCTAATGCAGATGGTGAAATGAAACTATTTGTCGCACCAGAATCAAATAAAATCTTAACATTGATATGATTTAGCATACCTGATGACTCCACTACTGTGGATTGATGTTCACCCTGGCGGTTATTAACCGATGCATAAATCTGGTGGCCACTACTTGCTCTCCCCATTGGTGCCTTTCCTTCTCTATGCGCAAACCCAGATTGTAACTCTGGACAGTCCCGTTCGTAATGGGGTCCTTCGCATCTCCAATAGGCAATACGAGATTGAACCGGTGCATTGTTAGGTGACTGATTCCTAAACGATTTCCTTCCTCTGGAACCCCTGCCCCTACTAGTTGCTCCCCGAGATGGTCCTGGACCTGTCTACATCATTGGCGATGAACGAGATGCTGCACTAGTTTCCATTGAAATCCCTACAGCTACTATCCTTGGCACGACTCTGTTACCATAAGGTGGTGGCCTTGACCCACCTCCCCTAGGAAATGTCCTTGGGGTCTTTCCTACGAATCCAGGGCAATGTGGAAATGTCGATCTTGTACCCCCTGTTAAGTTCATGTGTTCTTCCGCGTAACGCGCATTTTCTACCGCCTCCACCACTGAAGACGGTTTCCACATCCGTACCATAGCTCTTATCTTCAGGTTCAATCCATAAACGAAGCGCTCTGCCTGTCGCTGGTCATTGTCCATATACGAAACATACTTGACCAGTTCCATAAACCTGATCTCGTATTCTTCTACAGTTATGTTTCCTTGTACTAAGGCATGAAATGCCCCTACTTGTTGTTCCTCGTAGTATGCTGGTAGATATTTCCTTCGGAACCTCTCCTCGAAAAGTTCCCAAGATACTTTGTCTGGGGTAAGGTGCAGTTGTCTTTCCAAGTTGCCCCACCAGTTCAAGGTGTTGTCTCTTAACTGGAAAATTGCGATCTTGGCATTTGAATTGGACGCATAGTCCCTTAAGGCAAAACACCTTGTCATGCCTTCCAACCATGCTTCCGCGCGTTCACTGGCGCGACCTCCGACAAACTTCGAAAGTTTGATCTTCTGCAACTCTCGCGTGATGTCTTCAGGTGGAAATTCTCCCCTTGAGTTCCTTGATGCTTCTGGATTACCCGTTCCTGACGGTGGGAGTTCCACTTCAGTCCCTGCTGGTTGGCGCCCCTTTAAAGTCTCGTTAATGGCTTCCAACGAGCGCAGTATGAGGGCTAGTTCGGGCGATGGTGGTGGTGGTGGTGGTGGTGTCGGTGGTGTTGATGGTGTCCGTGACAATGCTCCCCTGCCTCGACCCCTTCGAGTCCTGACCATCTTGTATGACTTAACCTGCATCGCCCCAAAGTTTCCCGGGTGAGTTCAAGGACGTTTCAAATTGGTGCTACTCAAACTTAGAAACAGGGTTAGGCGTAAGTTTTCTTTACTTGTCTGTAAATAGACGTTACTCCATCAGGGGAATTGGCTAGGTTTGGGTTAGGATTAAGCGTCTAAGCTTAGTTAACATCGAACTTTAAGGTAGATTAACCTTACACTTAAATAAAATAATTAATTTTAAAATTATTATTACACTAATTTATCCCAAATTATCTTTACTTTAATTTAAACTAATTGACCTTATTTATATATAAATCATT
>JZKD02S1660925.1:710954-722099 GCA_000966675.3 Picea glauca | reverse complement strand
CCAAAAGAGCATCTCTCTAGACACTAGACCACACATTTGGCATCTACGATGCTACCTTGAGTCAAAATATCCATTAACCCTATACCTTTTTCATCCTTTCACATTGCAAACATTCCAAGGTACCATAGGGATGCCTCAAGCCCCATTGTAATTGGCCCATAAGTACAAAATCAAAAGTTGCTCCAATATGTTAAAATAAACCCTATTGGGAAGCCAACAAGGTGCATAATAAATACGTGAGGCTTGAAGAATCGTTCTCACAATAGTCAACTTTCCAAAAAATGGAAGGTATTTGTATTGCCAAAAAAGGATTTTATGCTACAGACACTCAAAACACCAATCCCACATAGCCACTTGAGAAATATCCTCACATAAGGGGATGCCAAGAAATATCACAATCATACCTTGACAGTGGAGGTGAAAATGAGAGGAAATCAATCAAGAGGCTCGTTACTATGGTCGAACGAGTGATTAATTCTCTAACTACCAACATTATCCCCAGAGGCTTGGAAAAACATGAGGAAGCAGTCCACTCTCTATAACTAGCCATCAACCCCTGGTTAAGATTCATAAATAGTAGATAAACTATCTCAAAATCATCTAGAAGTGAAATACCCCAAATCTACCCCTGCAAATGGGAAACATCCAAAAAATAACCAAGGGAATTAGTAGTAAAAAAAAAGGTATAGGGTGTGGGGGAGCATCCCTTCCTAATCAACCATTGGAGAAGAATACACAGAGAGTGGGTATTACTCATCACAACAAAATCCAAGGCACAATAAAATAGGGTGTTGATCATTCCCACATGCTTCAATCATAAACCCATATAGGAAAAAATGTTACGTACCAAATATATGGAAATAGAATCATCACACAAGATACAATGGACAATATAGAAAAATCTCCTTTATTAATATGAAACCCATAGGATAGGGAGACACCTTACAATTGATGGTTTTAAGGAATGGATCCAATCATGATCGCATGCCTCTTCAAGGGGGGAACCTCCTAATGAGCTATGCTCCAAATAGAATACTTCTTCATGTTAAGTTGTAATGTTGTTATTAGGTTATTTCCATATTACATGAGCATTCAATGCATTTCTAAAACAACAACATAAAAAGGATCACTGAAAGAAACACAATCACAAGGTACACATAAATTTATCCTAGGAAACCCTCATGGGGGATAAAACCTAGAAAAACTTCCTCAATAATAGATTGTCAATACAATGCCAAGACTAGGACCAAAACATGAAGAATACATTAGGATTGATAATGCACCTATATTCTCCTTCATCCTGCTACTGCAACTTCTTTCAAAACATGCACACTAGATGAGTGAGTGAATGCATGAACAAGTGAGGCGCCATCCTCACTTATAAATACATGTTGAGGAGGTTCTAGGGTTATGTCTCCTCACTAAGTAGGGCCGACTTCTTCCAAGAGTGGTTAAAATCACTTTATAAACCCTAGGGGATGACTTTACAAATACCACCATATAAATATGGGTTGACCAATCCACAAAAGAGAATTTGGTATTATACAAGACTCGACATGATCAATCCACAAAAGGGGATTTGATATATAAGAAAATAACTCAAATATAATTAGAATATTCTTTGAAGTTAAAATATTTCAACCCTCCCTCTTAATGAGGAGGGTATTCTACTGACATAACCCAATACAACATCATCATGAAAGAGAGAGGGCAGCATCATCATCAACATCTAGAACATTGACATGCATATCTAAAAATCATCATTTTTTTTTATCATCATCAATATCATCATTGTTCACAACATGGAGTTGGAGTAGCGTCATCATCATCAACAACATGAAGCTGAAACATCAAAATCAATTAGCATAAAGCTAGAACAATAATATCACCAACCCGAGGCTGGTACACCATCATCAACAACACGAGTCTGATACACTATCATCAATAGTGCGAAGCTGATACAAGATCATCAACAACATGAGGTTGATACAACAAGATCATCAACACAAGGCTGAGACAACAATGTCATCAACATGAGGATGAGACAACAACATCATCAACATATGGAAACAAAATGAGGCAGTTGAAACAACACAATTTTGTGGTACTCTAATAGACCATCCTTATCGAACCTTCGAGATCTACCCAGGAATCATAATATTCCCTAGGATATAAAATCCTAACAAGCTACCATGTGGTACTCTGACAAACCGCCCTTACCAGACCTTCGAGATATTCCCAAGAATCATAAGATTCCCTAGGATATAAAATCCTAACGGAGCTACCACTATTGACCACAACGAGCATATACATGCACAAGTACTTTGACAGACTGCCCTTACTAGACCTTCGGAGTCTGCCCAGGGATGACCAATCCCCTAGGATATAAAATCATAATGGAGCTACCCGTTGTTGGTTAGGATAGTATAGTATCATCAACAACACTCCCCCTTTCAAGGGAGGTCCTTTTGGACAACACCAAGCTTGTCTCAGAAGTACTCAAATGTCACATGAGACAGAGGCCTGGTCAACACATATGCAACTTGCTCCTGTGCTAGTATATTGGAGCTTTACAACTCCCCTCTGCACCATATCATGAATGTAGTGATATCTGATCTCTATTTTCTTCGAATTATTATGGAACACTAGGTTATCTGTCATCTTTATAAAACTATGGTTATCACATAGAATCATAGTGGGTTCCATCTCCAGATCTAACAGACATGTCAACAACTTCCAAATCCATATGGCTTCACAATTGTCGGAACATGTTGCAATGTATTATGGTTCAATGTTGTGCTGAGACAAATAATAGAATGCTTCCTGCTTTGCCATGAAGTCATGGTTGACCCTAGAGTAGCATAGAGTAAAATTCATGGCAAATACATCAACGAACCAACGATGAAAAATTCCTTTCTTTCCACCATTGTATCCAACTCCTTTGGCCCCATAATTTGCCCATAATTTCTTGAAATTCTCTATTTTTTAAATTAACATATTTATGATTTTTATTAGGACAACTAAAAGACACCTCTTTTATGGAGGCTCTCTATGGTTAAGATTTGTTTTCACTAGAAGCTAACAAAAGAACCATTTTTTTTTTTTTTTGAGAGAAAGTCCATTTTCTAGAATCTTTTCTTAATAAACTTTTTACTTTTTATTTTTAGTGACATTTTTTTATAAGTGGTTTATGTGTTTTTTCTTGGACTTTATTAAAAGTGTAATTTTTACAATCCAATTAGTATAAATGGTAAGTGATGTTCATTTTATAAGGTGGAACCCTTCCATTAACTTATAATCAAGTTTCACAATTATTAATATTGATTTATAGTTAGATAATTACATTACATTGGCTCCATGGTCATAAAAGCTTAGACTTAGTTAGATAGTCACATTTTGGCTCTATTGTCGCTAAGACTTAGACTTAGGTCACCACGCACACTCAGACTTACAAAAGATAGATAGTTACATTGGCTTCATGGTCACGAAAACTCATATTTGTTACTGGACGACTTTAATCATTGCATGTTTCGTTGGTCACAATCACCCATTGTGTGGCCTAAACTAGAGCTACTTACATTTGGTTGTCCCTTCCATGAAGCCGCCCCGTTCACGAAAAGAAAATGGCAGTGGTTGTCAAAGACTTTCTCATAATTTTAATGCAATTTTATTGAAATAATTAACCACCATTATAACATCATATTCTATTGAAAGAGAAGATCGAAGCCTCTCATCTTCTCTCGATGGAATTATATGTTCCTCAACTTCTTCTTTCTCCGCCTCGACACATCTTTTTCCTTATCCTTACTGCATGTTGTGCCTCTCTAATCCACTGCTCGTTCTGCCTGGACGCGCAATATCAATATTGCCAAAATACTAGTAAATGTGGAATCATGGATCTAACATATCGTTTTAGTGTAGGAAAGCGTGGATGCGGTCTCCCCAACTTTCAGATCAATTGTGTGAAAAACTCAAGTCTAGTTATCGATATTCATGGCCGAAGTTACACAATACTAGGGATAGATGCTTTTGGAAGTTTCTATATCGTGAGGGGTTGGAACTGCAATTTTTTTGATCGTCCCAATAATAATCTTCAGATACCCTCTTCGGAATATGGCACACCCTCTTCAACATTTTGGGTAAACAAAACCTGACTCTAGACGTGTATAAGTGTATTACATATGTGTGAAAGCATTATTTATAGATATGTCTGTAAGTGTACTATTTATGTGAAAAAGTGTCAATCATGTACATGAATGCATTGTTTATGTTTGAGTGTATTTCCTATATGTGAGTCTGAAACTTATGTGTGAATGTTTCACTTATGTGAGTATATCATGTATGTGGATGTGTGGGTTAGGTGTGGGTATGACACCTATGTGGACATGTGGCTAGGTGTGATTATCATTATTTATATATATGATTTTCATTCATACATACATAAAATATGCGCTTGCACACATAAGCAATGAACACACACATATGAGACACACTTACACCTATGTAACCCACTCACACACACATGGAACACAATCACACATTCATGCATTAAACATATATTATATTTGGATCTATTGCTAACACACAATAAGGAAAAACTCATGCACATAAGAGATGACACACAAACTGACCACCCACACATGTACACACAAGTAACATGCTCACACACAAATAAGAGAACCACTTTAGGTGTGACACATGCATGCGATTGTGTCTATAGAATGTGAATGTGCCACTTATGTGTATGAGTACAATGCCTAGGTGTGAGTGCACCATGTATGTAGGTGTGCAGGCTAGATTTGTGATTGTGATCCTTATGTGTGGGTGCATGACTTACTTGCGTGACTACACCACTTATGTCTTTGGATGCATTGTTTATGTGCATGGGTTTGTTAGTTATGTGTGTGTAAGTTAGGAGTGTGTGGGTAAATTCATAAGTTAGGTGTACCATTTATGTTAGAAAACACTTTAATTTCCACTTTATCTATGTAAAATATTATGATTAAAATGGTTCAACATGTAAATCTTATTTAAAATTTTCCACTAATATATCTGACAAAAATGATTATTAATATTTAAGTATTTTCTTAAAATAAACTATTAAATAATTATTACATGTATTTATTTAATTATTTTCTAATTATAAAATAATTGATGATTAATTAGTTTAATTAATTAATAAATTCAAATCATATATAAATGTATTCACAAATTCAATAAAGAAAAGAAAAAACAACAAAATTGAAAATAAATAAATAAAAAGAAAAAAACAACAAAATTGAAAATAAATAAATAGAAATGAATGTAGGACAAAAATTGATACTAATTTTTATTATTTGACTTTGTCTTCCAAATTATATTTAATAAAAATTGAAAAATAAAAGAATTAAAAAAAAAAGTATTGAAATGTTAAAGATAATATTTAATAATGTAGTTTTGTTTTTTACATTTAATTTTTTAAATAAAATTAAAAATGAATTAGGATATAAAATTGATATTATTTGTTTGTCTTCCAAATTAGACTTAATAAAAATTGAAAAATAACAAAAAAAAAATAATAACTCAATAAAAGAATTAAAAAAATGGTATTGAAGTGTTAAAGATAATATTTAATAATGTGGTTTTGTTTTTTACACTTAATTTTTTATATTATTGGGATATTATATATTAGGTTATTTTTCAATTTGATATCTTAATTATATAGTTATGAAAATGTTATAAATTTTTATAAGTTAAATTCAATATTATATAAATACATTTTTTTTATTAAATATTTTTTAAATTAATATGAAATAAAATATATTAAATTTTATTTTAATAATAATAAATATAAATTTTATTTATTTAAAAATTTAATTTGATTTTTTTAAAAATTAAAAGTGGATTCTTATATTAATTCTAGTTGTAAGTTTACAAAAAAGACCAGCAGTCTAACTGCTTACAAAAAAGCTAATAATTTATCTTCTTACGAAAAGGTTAGCACTCAATTAGATCGACAGTTCAAATTTACTCTCTTATTTTGCGGTTTCGCGACTTGGTCAGACAACGCCCTCCATACTTCGGACTCCCGATAGCCAAGTACTCAAAATCCTCTTGAGTTATGTCAATGGGACTAGATCGAAGGTCCCAATCTTTTATAGTGTCAACGATCCAGATCAGTTTTTGCATTTCTTGATTTCACGTTTCGTGACTTCACGACTTGGCTAGACAACTTCCTCCATGATTCTGACTCCCAATAGTCGGTTTCTCAAAATTTTCTTGAGTCTAATAAATGGGGCTAGATCAATGGTCATGATCTTTCCTTGTGCCAACGGTCCAAATCATTTCGCGGTTTCGCGACTTCACGACTTGGGCAGACAACGCCCTCCATGCTTTGGATTCTCGATGGTCGAATTCCCAAAATTTCCTTGCAACAGTTCAATGGGATCGAATCGATGGTCCAGATTTCTTCTGGTATCCACGGTCCAGATCCGATCTTTCTTTTTGTGATTTTGCATGTCAGGATTTCGCGACTTTGTAACATAGTTGTCTTCATGGTTTGGATTCCCGGTAGTCGAATTCCCAAAATTTTCACTCGCTAGTTCAATGGGACCAACTCGATGGTCTCGGTCTTTACTAATGTCAATGGTCCAAATAGGTTCTCACATTTAGCGATTTCGCGTTTCTCAACTTTTCAACTTGGGCAAACAACTCCTTCCATGATTCAGACTCCCGATAGTCGGTTTCCATAATTTTTCTTGAGTTAGATAAATGGGGCTAGATCTACGATCCTGATCTTTCCTTGTGCCAACAGTCCAGATCATTTTGTGGTTTCACGTTTCATGACTTCGCAACTTGGGCAGACAACGCCCTCCATGCTTCAGACTCCCGATGGTCGAATTCCCAAAATTTTCCTGCAACAGTTCAGTGGGATCCAATCAATGGTCCAAATTTCTTCTGCTATCAATGGTCTAGATCTGATCTCACTTTTCATGATTTCGCATGTTGCGATTTCGGGACTTTGGAACATAGTTGTCTTCATGCTTCTAATTCCCGGTAGCCAAATTCTTGAAATTTTCACTCGCTAGTTCTATGGGACAGGATCAACGGTCTAGATCTCCTTTAACATCAACAATCCAGATCCCATCTCGCTTTGCGTGACTTCATGACTTTGTGGAGCAACAACCTTCGTTCTCTTGAATTATGATCGTCGAGGTTCTGAAATCATCAGTCGAATGATGATTTTTTACCCTGACGCTTACTGTTTCCATCTCTCCTGAGCTTCTGGTCATATCTGATAAGGAAGAAATTCTAAGTAGATAAAGATGGCTCCTCGTCCAGATTGGGGCCATCCAACTAAGCCATCTCCTTGCATTGGAGCCAGAGGGGTGAGCTTTGGGACTGCCTGGAATCATGGAGAATGATATGTTGCACCTAGTCAACCCCTGCATTATCCAATCTATCCACCACTTCATTTGCAGTTTAGCGAATGTGTGAGGGGGTTAGAGTAAGAGAAGGTCTGAGAAGATCCTGGAAGCTATGAAGAGGGCCAAGGAGGCACCAGTTGGGAGTGATTTTCTCTAGATTTTTTCCATTCAGGATTTTTGTTGCAAAGTCTATTATGATTTTGGAGTCTCCTTCAATGATCATACATGTGAGGTTTTGATCTAAAGCCATTTGCACTCCTTTAATGAGACCTCGAATTTCTGTTGAATTGTTGGTGTCGCGTCCAATATTTTCTGCAATGAGGCTTTGAATTTGTCCCAAGCTGTTTCTTATGACTGCTCCATAGCCTGAGTGTCTTGGATTGCCTTTGGAAGCGCCATCAAATTTGACCTTGTGGAAGCCTGGCGGTGGGGGCACTTAAAGGGATTGAGGGCTTTTGAAATTAGAGGGGGCTGCTGAGAAGAGATGGAGTGTGCAAACGAGAAGCCCTAAGAGTTGAGGAGCGAGAGCTCACCAGGGTCAATGGGGAATTCTTCCTTGGTCCATGAATGAAGATGAAGAATTTCCTGGAGATGTAGGAGGACTGTGTTCCAGAGGAGGGTGGGAGGATATGGCTGGGAATGAAATATTCTTCTTTTCCTCTCTTTCCATAGTTGCCAAACTATGCAGCTTGGTAAGAGTTGTCAAGCTCTGTTCAAGATAGGGCTCTTGAAGGAACTGAAACCCCAATCCCTGATGGTACTTATGATGTTATTTTTGACTCGTTTGGTTCTTCTCATGAATTGAGTGGCCTGGTTCTAGATTTTCTCACTGAGTAGACAGTTATTTAGGAGGTGCTCCATAGTTTCTTCTTGGAGATGGCAGAGATGGCATATCAAGGAACCAATGAAAACTCATCTTTGGAGATTGTCCCAAGTTAGGATCTTGTTCTGGAGTAGAAGCTAGAGGAAAGTAGAGATTTTGGGCTAGATTTTTTATTTCCATATTGTTGTCTAGATGCTATATTTCTGAAGGTTGTGGAAATTCTCCTGAAGAGTGTATCCCTCATTGAGATTGAAGCTTCCACGAGGTGTTTATCCCCATCTGAGAATGTCTTGATCCATGCATGTCATGATTCGCCTCTGGATTGTAGCTTGTTTCCAATGTTGCAGGTCATAGTCCATTGCCACTTGGAGTTCTTGATGAGTAGATTTCCAGCTTCAACATGGAGAGATGTTGGGGATGTCTATCCATAGGTATTCCACTTTGAGGGTGGCCAGATATTGAATGTAATTTTTGTAGGATTGTAGGTTTTCTTCCTGTTGTAGGGGTGGAATCTACTGCCAGGAGTCCATCTAGAATAGGGAATTCTTGCCTTTACGGACTTCCTAGAAAGCATGTTCTTGAATGAGTGGGCTATTTTTCTAGGCCGCATTCCCGATGTTGGAGCCTTGGATTTTCTCATGCATTCTTATGAGTTGATTTTGATGCCTGTTTGGGGCATATTTACATTTCCAGAGTTTTGCCCAGATCTCTATTGGTGTTTTGAGCCATTTCCACTAAATTCATTCTCCCATGGTGTTGTTTAGTTTACCAGGGTCCCGAAGGCCCAGACCACCTGAAGATTTGGGCTTGCAGACCTTGTCCTAGCTGACAAGGGCCCATTTTTTGTTCAGGTTGTGTCCATTCCATAGAAAGATTCTTTGTAGATTCCTTATTTTCTTTATGACATATTGGGGGGTAGCTAGGGAAGAGAATAGGTAAGTTGGGATGGCTTGGAGGACTGAATTTAACATAACCAATCTGGTTGGGAGGTTGAGGGAGAGAAAATTCTAGTTTCTAAGACGGTTGGTGATGGAGGGAAGGAGGGAATCCTGGGAGATGTTTCTGGTTGTTGAGATAGAGAGAGGGAGTCCCAGATAGAGAGAGGGCGGAGTGCCAACATGGATATTTAGAAGTTGAGAGAGGTGTTGTTGGATTTCTTTAGGAGTATTAAAAAAGAATATCTATGATTTGGCCAGATCAAAGGTGGTGCCAGAGGCTTCGCTAAAATCAGAGAGGAAAAAACTTAGTTTAATTGATTCTTGTGCAGTGGGGGTGTTCATTAGCAGTGTGTCATTGACAAATTGGATAAGGGAGGCTGTCGGTTGCAACCCATGAAGAGGGAGGCATTGGAGGGATCCATTATGGATTGAGGCCTTTATATAACATCCTAGACCTTCAACCATTATGACAAAAAGGAAAGGGGATAGAGGGTCTCCTTACCTTATTCCTCTTGAGGGGGAGAAGGGTTGAGAGGGGGCACCATTGATGAGGATTGAGAAAAATGTTGAGGAATGAGATTCATTATCTAAGAGATCCAATCCTTGTTGAAGCCAAAATCTAAGAGGAGAGCTTCCATGTATTGCTAGCTTAATTTATCAATATATTTTGAGAGATCAAGTTTTAAAACAATACCTAGAGTGCGGGTTCTTTTGAGCAAGTGAATGATTTCATGGACAAGTATGACGCTATCCATGATTTTCCTTCCTTCGACATATCCTGATTTTTCCTTGGAGATGATGAAGGGTAGAATTGGTTTAAGTCTTAGAGCTATGACCTTGGAAATAATTTTGTAGATGACGTTGAAAAGAGCTATGGGTTTGAAGTTCTTTTGATTAGTGACCCTTTCTTATTTGGGGATAAGAGTTAGGAAAGTGGCATTTAGTGTTGGATGAACTTTTCCTGAGTTGTGAGATTCCTCCACCAGCTGCCACACTTCCTCCCTTAACATAGGCTAGCAGGAGTGGAAGAAATCTATTGTGAAACCATCTGGACCTGGAGCCTTGCCTGTGGGTAACTCCTGAATAGCCTAATCCACTTCTACTTGTGTTATTGGTGTCATGAGATTCTCATTCTGTTCTTGGGTGATTAAAGTTTGGATGTTTTAGGTCACCCTTTCTATTGCTAAGGTGCGGTCCACATTGGGTTCTGAGAGGAGATCCTTGTAAAAATTTGTTAGCTCGTGCGTTATTTCCTGATGAGTTAACAGGGTTTTGCCTTGCGAATTATCCAGCTTTGTGGTGCGATTGATGAGGAATATATGGATCATGAAACGGTGGAAGAATTTGTTTTTTTTCTCTTCCTCATTGAGCCATTGAACCCGTGATTTCTGTCTCCATAGGATTTCTTCTTGCTTGTATCTTTCTTCTATTTTCCTTTTGAGTTCATTCTCCTCATGTTGTTGAGTGATTGTAGATCCTGCATGAATGATCTTCCCCTGAATATTCTCTAGTTTTTGTTCCAACATTTTCCTTTTCTGGAAAATGTTCCCAAATACCTCTTTGTTCCATTTGCGAAACTTTTGCTTGAAATATTTGAGTTTTTGCTGGAAGCAATACATTCTTGTACCTTTATGTATTTCTGCAGTGCTCCACCAGTGATGGGCTAGCTCCTGGAAATTTGGATGGGATAGCCAAAATTTCTCAAATCTGAAGAGTTTGAGCTTCGGGGTAGCAATAGTATCAACCCAAAGCTGAACCGGCCAGTGATATGACCCTTCCTTTGAGAGGATGTTGGAATCGACTAGGGGACCTTCCAGAAGTAGATTTTTCAAGATGAGGAAGTGATCAAGTCTGCAAGCTATTTGATGTTCGTCTGATCTTTTGTAGGTCCAGGTGTAGGTGCCATAGCTATTTTCGATATCTACTAGTCTGAGGTTTTCTATGAGTTCCTGGAATTTTTCGTTGTCCTGCTCCAGGC
>JZKD02S1660925.1:688208-704904 GCA_000966675.3 Picea glauca | reverse complement strand
AGGGGGGGATTGTTAGCCTATGGCTTACCTTTACCAATCACTAAGTCTAAATTGTCACCTATATTTGAATTATTCATTTAGGATATTAGTAATATATCCTCAAGTGATGACTAATAAGTTAGTTAAGATTGCCTAGCCTAGTCATCATGCATGATTTTAGGATACATAGAAAATCTCTTTATGAGGTGGCATCACCCATTGCACTATAAATATGTAACATTGGAGTGAATAAGATGGAGTCGTCTATTATTCCTTTTCCTCCATATTGTTATTCTTGCTTATGTTTTATCATTTGTCTTGGATATTCTATGGTCCATAGGAATTTGTGATCATTCCCTCCTTGTCTGAACCAATGGCTCTGTAGTGCGCCATGATTGTACCTGGAGTGGAGAGGCCCTAGTCGAGGATGACTGTGGTAGGGTTCCATAGTATGGACTAGCCTCCTAAAGCCCCTTTTGAGTCTGTTTGATAGGATTCGTAGTTGCGCCAACATCTTTTGATGATATCTTCTTCAATTTTCCATGCAAAATTTTGTCTCTTGTATCAGGAATATATCATAGTCTTCCATTTTGATGGAGTTTCGAAGAATCCTTTGTTTGGATCTCCCATTTAGGCCTATGATATTCTAGGTGAGGATCTTCATAGTTAACAATTTGGAGTGTGGGAAAATGAGCTCTTTGAGAGCCCGTGAATCTGTCCTGAGTTGATCATATAGTTTCTTGCCTCCTTTATTAGCTGATGAGCCAATTTTCTGCCCCTTCATTTGTTTTCTTTTGGGTGTCTTCTTGGATCTTGGTTTGGGTCCATGTGGATCCCCAACCTAGATGTGGCCCCTGCGGATGAGTCCAAAAATACTTTGTGAACTTTCCTGAGTCGGTCCTATGGTATGGTTTGGAGATCCTTCTTGTTGAGTGCTTCTTCTAATCTGTCTAGGTCAATTTCTGCTAAGTCTTGCTCATCCATTTCCATGATTGTGTCTTCCTCTCTTTCCAATTCCTTCCCTGAGACTGGGTGAATCTGTGGATCTGCTTGGTTTGTTGGGGTATGATACTCTTGTGACTGTTGATCTTCCTTGTTCTTATTGGGTTCTTTCCCCGCGGTCTTGTGGGGATTTTCCACCTCTTCTACTTCTGGGAGGCGGTTAAGGGCTTCAAAAGAGTTATTATTTGGGTTCTTTTTTCTGATGTTGGTTGAGGGCTTCTTCTGCGCTTGTCTCCTTCGATTTTGAACGTGGGTAAATCCTTCTTTTGGTTTCTCTTCAGCTTCCTTCTTGGGGGGAGCATTGAAAGGGTAGTCTTTGAAAAGGTGTCCATGTTCATGGCATTTTCGACATCTAAAAGGGATGTGTTCATAGTCTATGGTTTGGGCCCATTCCTCGTCTTGGTATTCTAAAGTAATTTTTCTTGGCAGAGCTTTGGAGATGTTCATATAGACGCATATCTTTACATATGAGGTGTATTTTCTTTGTTTCGTAGCTTCAGAGGATTTAACATATTTGCCCAGGGTATTGCCTATTCTCATTAAAATTTCCTCTTGCCATAATTCTTGGGGTAGGGAATAGAGGTGAATCCATACCGGTGTGTATGCAAAGTTTTCATTTTCTGGGCAAAAACGGTCTATCCAGTAACGTAGGTAGAGACTAACCAAGTTGTAGAAGTATGGCCCCCCTTCAAATATCCTATCTTTGTCCTCCAGATTGTAGAATATTATTGTGAATAAAATATAATAATTTAAATATTTTATTATTATAATTATTTATGAATTAATAAATATTAAAATATAATTAAGCAATGATTTTTCACATTGAAATAACATAATATCAAATAAGGTTAATATAGAAATAGATATAAAATTGAAAATGAAATAAAACATTTTAGTGAGTTAAGAATACATTTGATCTTTGTTTATAATTTTAAGTTGTTAAAATATTGTGATTTTATAGGTTTTATATATTTAAAATGATTTTATAGGTATTATGTATTTAAAAAATAAAATAATTAAAATTTTAAATTTTAAATTCTAATTATTATTTATAATTAAAAAAAAATTGTTGATACTAGTGTGATAGTGTATATTATTGATGACTTCGATGACTTCACATAACGGAGTAGTACACTCCATCAATGACTATATTACACTCATAGGATTTTATTTAATTTTCAATAAAAGAATAATAAATTATTTTCTTCCTAAAATACAATCAATATAAAAATATGTATCAACAATAAGTGAAAATCATTCCATATAATTGCCAATTAAAAAGTATTACTCAATTTGTTAAAATTTAATTCTTAAAAAAAATATATTTGAAACTATAAAAATATTTATCAACAATAAGTGAGAATCATTCCATATAATTGGAAATTGAAAAGTATTACTCAGTTTGTTAAAATTTAATTCTTAAAAAAATATATTTGAAACTAGATTAGATGTCTTTATGAATTTTAAAGTGTTATTATATATATATTTATATTTTGGAAACTCGGAGAAGACCTTATTTAAAAATCTTGTGTGGAAAATCACATGAAAGTTTTTTATTGAGTTATTACTAGAAATCCGATTGTATTGCTCCTAAAAGAGTTATTACTAGAAATCCGATTGTATTGCTCCTAAAAGACCCTTAGAATTTATAAAAAAAAAAAAAAACACACCATGGACTTAACTAATTAGAAGTATTTTGGATTTCTTGTGCCTCTTCATGAGGAGGTAGTGGAGAATTCAAATCAGGCACTTGTCTGGGATCAACATGTGACAACACTCCATCAGAGATGTCTGAGGAAGATGGCGAATGTACTGGAATAACAAGCTTAGAACGCAACTCAACCACTTATGAGCGTATCGTTTCCACTTCATCCTTCAATTGTTGAAATCTCTGTCGTAGTTCTGGCAAAATTTCCATGGTGGATTTCCACTGAACCGAAGAATATTCAACTGATTAAGCATTTCCTCACACTCGTCCTCCTACAATTCCATACAATTCCATGCACCAGTGCTCTACACCTACCCTTCGGTTCTCCATCTTATCCTGAGCCCACTGCTTTCTTTGAGATGATCCGAAGTAGACCGCTCCATAAAAGCTGATGATTTCTCTAAGTCCCAACTCCTCCAAACTGTCGATGTTCTTCTGATGGCTACCCAAATTGTGAATCCACTGCATACTATGAACAACTCACGAGTCCATATTTATATTTCGCTTGTTGCATGTGAAGAGACACCACCTTGATGGTTGATTAATGTCCAGCATTAGCAATCTTGAGTTGGAGGGGAGGTTAAGCACGTGACAGGACTGAACCTTTTTCCATTCCATCATAACTTGGAATGGGAACTGTAATACTAAACTTCGATGATTCCATGCACCAACTAGAAAGTACAAATCCCATGCGTGAAGAGGCTGAGAACATCCTTGATCTAGGCCATAAAAGAGAAGATGAAATCGGGTGCATGTGTGAAGTAGGGAGAAGAAGTTGAAGAACAAGGTTGATTAAATAATGGTCACACAAGGATGAAGTCCATCCACAATGCAGATAAACTTGGTGGAAATCATGGCTAGATAGCATGACATAAGGGAGGGAACAACCCATGAATCTTGAGAAAGACGTGTGTTTCCTGGACCAGCAGTAGGCTTGGAACCTCGATTAATTCCATATACATTGGTAAAGCTATGGTTACTCATCCTTGATTATTCATGTCCATATTGAATTTCATATTCAAAGAAATAAACATTGTATTAATTGTAAACTTGCTGAAGAGGCTTTATCAATAAATTTTTCTTAAATAGGTAAAAAAATATATTGATTTTTTTTCAATGATTTATTTTGTAAATAGTTTTTTGGGGGGAATTAATAGAAAAAATATATTATATAGATACAAAAATATATTGATTTTTTTTAATGATTTATTTTGCAAACAATTTGTTGTTGTTGTATTATAACTAATTGTAAATAGTTCTTTAAATATTATTTTAAAGATATTGTATTTTGTAATTTCTGATAAATTGCTCACCAATTTCAAAATTGGGTATCAAAATCTTATTAATGGTCCCCTTGAACATTATTACCTCTTCTAGTGAGTTCAAATTAATGTATCTTTAATCCATCCCATAAAAGAAATGAATCTCTGATTAAGATTCCAACTCTGAAATATTTTAGAATATATTTATGAAACTACATAATGGTTAATGTTACTAAATATTTAGATTGTAAAGACTTTCTAAAATTGTCATCTTACATTTTTTGAAATTCCACACTAAAAAGTGTTTTATAATATTTATTAATGTATATACTTCATAATTATGTTAAACATAATATTGCTTAATTCAAAGTTATAAATTGTATTTCTCTAAAAAAATTTAAGAAATCAATACCTATACATATATTGAGATTTATTTCATAATTATTTGAATTGAAAATTTTCATTTTCTACTTAAAAAAATGTTTTATAGTATTTATTAATATTTGTACTAAATTATATTACAATATTTTAAGATTTATCTCATAATTGTTTGGATTTAAAAATATCATGACTCCTACCATAAAAAGATTTACTTTATCTATTTACCATACATTTTACATGTTTTATGATTACATTTAAAAATTAAACAATATTCATATATATTTAATATCTTATGTTTTAATATTGTATATTTTTAAAAGAATTAAAAAACAATTAAAAAAATTAACATCATTTTTCTTAATATAAATATAATCATTAATATTAAAATATATATTATTTTATTTTAACAATAAAATATTATTTTTTAAATGAATAATATTATTATTTTTAAATGATTTTTTTGTTTTTCTATATTATTTATTTATAACTTATTAACATAAAATATAAATTTAATTATTATAAAATATAAATTAAATTATTAACATAAAATATAAATTAAATTATTAAATTAATTTATTTATAACTTATTAACTTATTAACTTATAACTTGTTTTTCTATATTATTTATTTCTATATTATCAACATTTATACTTTAAATTAAAATATAAAATATAACCTGGCTCTTCAAATTTGATCCCCGATCCCTGCTTTCGAGCATTTATATTATAAACGAATATCCTATCCTCTGCTGGTTTTAGAATTTCGGTAATAAAATTAAATACTTATATCAGACAGCTTTTGAGATTTTGACTCGGAGGTCTTTTCGTTGAATACTTAAATTAATGACCACGGTGGATTCCAAGCTCCTGCTCTACATTAGATGTGGCCATTAAGAATTGCTTATATTACGACCCAGCAATTTTTGTTTGCTTCCGCTACATAATTATTGTTAAGTCATTTTAATCCGTGTGAAGACTTTTCCCAACATAATTACTGAGGTGGATTCTTTCATGTACCGAGTAACTAATATACAGTATACATGGCCCATATGATATAGATTTGTTAAGGAAAAACGCAGACAATATAATAAAGGAAACGATCTCAAATGATCAGACAAATCTATATTAAAATGAATTTAATTTATATTTCCAATCATATGGTTCCAAGTTGGAACTTATTTGAGAAGGGAGAATGAATTAAGGAATGAACGAATGAAACGGTAATGATGATATACTAGCCCAACAGCTATCACTAACTTGCTAGATTCAACTCAAGTTCTGTCTCTTGCATTCTGCAGGAAACCCATTTGGAAACCTCTTAGAATCAGTGCAGTAATTGTAAATCATGTAATTCGTTTGTACCCAACGAAGCCTTTCCTTCTGCTGCTGTTGTTGGGTGGAAACCAAACTTTGTGTGCCTTCATTACCACGCCATGCCTGCCTAAAAGAAATAATGCTGCAAGAGGAAGCGTTTTTCCTGGCTTTACAAGACTCGACTTTGAAATTGCGATAAGCTGCGACAAAGGGAGCTTTAGTCCAGTCAGTCTTGACAAGGCCACCTCTGGTAGCAATTAGAATCGGAAGAATTAGCTCACACAGAAAACACACACAGAGTTTGTATTATTGTACACAAATACATACCGATTCCATATTTGGAAGGAATGGTTGACATATCTCAACATCCTCCTACAAATCTTCAACCAATTCAATCTAGTCTCCTAAAGTAAGCTTTATTCTAACACCCTCCCTTAATGCTTACTTTACAAATTACAATCCTTAATCACAATTACAAAAAATTACAACACTTTAACTTTCGTCTGTCTGGCCTTCATCAGCTCCTACACCCACTCTGATGCCTCCGGACTACGCTCTTTCTCTTCCTCTTCTTCGAGCTTACCATTCAACTCATTTAAAGCATAAATGCTTCAGACCATCATTCATGAACTTGTACAATGGACAATTTGACAACTCGCTCATCGGGGCTTCCGTGATAAAAGATGTCAATTATTGATGCATTCTATGAACATGCCTCCATCTGTTGGATTTTTTCTTTCGGCTATCCTTCAGTGTCTAGAAGAGAAGTTTGGATACGGAATGTCCAAAACATTCAATTATACAAGGTGACTTCCAATAAGAACAATTGTTCTTGAAACAGGGGATCAAGATTCAAGAGTTCCTATTTTACATAAGTACTTACATTAAAAAAAACTTTAAACATTAACACACAAAAGATCTGAACCCATCATCTTGGATCTTCGTACTTCACCTGCAACTTGTACGAGTAGTCAATTCTAACAATCTTTGCTCTTACACATTGAGTTGACTAAACTCAATATGTTTAAATTCCAAGATCTGGTACAATATTCAATGCACATTCATTAAATTCCCAATCTCTCAAACTCACTAAACTATTAACTCACAACACACATAAATAAATATATATATCAATATAAAAACAAGGGAAAAACCATCTACGGTGGCTTCCACAGGTAGGCATTCTTTTTTAGTACTATTCTTCACACACGACATTGCCAAAACTAAATAAATACTTTTCACTTCACATTTTTTATTAACTCCTCATCAGCGCACGGTCAATTTGACACACTAAGTTGTCTTCTCTGGCTATCTCTCATCATTATGTCTCCATATTACCTCTTTGCAGTGGAAATCCAAAACATGTAATTCCTTTCACACTGTTCACCTTGGCAATCAGCAACCAACGGACATCCAATTGCTAACTGTTCCCTCAGACTTGACTACAGCCTGCGTCCTCCCTCTGTAGCGGCAGCAGTGATAATTATCTTGAATCCTCCCTCAACGTTTCAAGTTTCCTCATGACTTCTAGGCAACGATCTTAAACTGGACATCAATTTAATCTGACAGCAATTTCCGCATGACTTCTGGGCAGCCAGATCCAACCGATTTCATATTTGGAGAGAATGGTTGAGAAGATATCTCAACATCCTCCTACAAATCTTCAACCAATTCAATTTAGTCTCCTAAAGTAAGCTTTATTCTAACAGTAGCCCAATCGTCTGCATTCCAAAGGCTTGAATAAACTTTCAATGGTTGTTTGTTGGGATAAGGCACACCCAAGTCCTCACTGTTTGGGAACACTCTAATCGGGGTGCCGTCCACTGAGAATCTGCAGAGGCATGGAATGAAGAATCCTAGACGTTAGAAAGTTACATGATTATGGGAGAAACAAGTTATACTGACGAGATGAATCTTAATAACTACTTACATTATTTTTTGTGCATCCCAAAGAACATAATATGTATGAAAAGCTGCTGTAGGGTCGAACCACAAGTAAATTTTTTTCTCTCTCTTGCCCAGTCCTTGAGAATAGATATTCGTATGCATAATACAGGGATCGCCAGAAACGTTCCCCAGGAATTCAAAGTCTATTTCGTCATGGTTAGAACCCTGAGAGGAAAGCTACAAACTGGACAGTACTGTTAAATCAGAATATTATATTATATCTTGAAATAAGTCAACATAAAATATCTCTTTGATCCTAAACAGTAAGTTAAATTGTAGGGAACCTTGAATTTGTTATACTTAAGTAGAATGTAGTGACAGTGGCAGCAGAATGTCTAGGTACCAACATCATTTGCAAGTCAAATTTTTCGAACAAATACTCTTTCTTGGATTGAAACGACGAACCTGAGTGTTGATCAGCGTGAATAAAATTATATTGAATAACATCTCCTCTACTTGCTGTAAGAAAAACAGATGGATATATACCATGCTGAAGAAAGTGAATTTTTGAACTGTAGACGTACCTGATGCCTTGTCTAGAGAAAGATGCATTCCGCAGCCATTTTCAAGTATGTTAGCATGATCGCTTCCCCATGTGATGTCAAAGTCATTGTAGAAATTCGCTTAAACTCATGAAAATAAGAATATCATTGCAACCACTGCATAGGGCAAAGTGATGCAATATTTTGCCATCGCCAAAATAATAAGTCAATGAAATTCTACTATGAATAGATTAGATGGACAGATGAGATGAATAGATTGCACTGAAGAGTGTTATTGTCGAGACAGACGAAGAGCTATTGTGATTTAAATAGATTGATAAATAGTGTTAATGTCGTGAGAGAATGGGTAGTTGAAGAAATATGTAAGGAGGAAGGAGGAGGCAAGATCAGTTTGTATGCATTGCATTGAAGATCGTGTACATTCAGAAATGAATCTCATGTTCTTGTAATTAGGAGCTGTTGCCAGCTTGTCTCAATATCATAACCAAATTTTTATATCGATTAGAGCTGGGATTTCATGTGATTTAAATAGATTGATAGACTCACTCAATAAGGAAATATCTAAGAAGGATGGAGGTGGCAAGGTCAGTTTGTCTGCATTGGATTAAAGATCTTATACATCCAGAAATGAATCTCATGTTGTGGTAATTAGGAAGAAATGTTGCCAGCTTGTTTCAATTTATATTATCAACGCTTTGGACGTGGTCGGAAAAACAATTATATTATCCATCAATTTGCAGGAATCTTGTTCACAAATACTTTCCATATCTTGCGCATCAAGTTGGGTATTAAAGACTCTGAACGACATCTAGTTCTGAAATACCGCGGGGCTCTACATAGGTACATCCAAACCGAAATGGATTTCCTAAACATCTCATCATTGGGTGCTGCCTATCGATATGCTATCAAAATCGAGTACAAATTTAGGCACCAGAACAAATGAGAATTTTGGTCTGCAAGTCTGTAACAACCAAAGCACGGTAAAGACGACCCTAACCAACAACCTCTAGACAACTAGTCCAAGATGGGACAAAAAGGGTAAAGTAAAAATGAAGAATGACACTCAGAAGTGGTCTGACTTCCACAAAATCCCATGGCACAACACCGATGAATATCGCACGAAACAGTCATTGGTGGTCGAGGTCAAAGACACGGAGCCGAACCCTGGTTCAGAATTCGATCCCGAAAATATTGAAAACAAACAGATCATCTACGCAGACCCCACTGCTACTATCACGACCACAACAATTCAGCTAGAGGAACTAGTAGATCCTAAAGAGGGGGAGCGCCTCTTCCATTCACAGATGTGGGTGAAGGGGACCCCATTGCATTTCATTGTTGATAACGACAACAAGAAGAACCTCATCTCAGATGATGTTGTCAAACAGTTGGGGTTGTCAACAACACTACACCCACAACCATACAACATCGGGTGGCTTCACTAGGGGCGAGATCTTCGTGTCAGCCAACAGTGTCGTCTGTCCTATGGAATCCATCCCTTGAAGGATGAGGTAGTGTGTGATATTGCCCCTCTTGATGTATGTGATGTTGTTTTGGGCCAACCATATATGTGGAAACATCATGTTGTCTATGAGTCTAAACCCCGTAGTGTCATTATTACTCTGGGAGGTTAGCTCTACAGGATACCAGAGGTAGTTCTGACTACTGCTCCACCAAAATAACCCCGCAAGGTAATCTCTCATACTACAAAATTCATCATCTTCACAGTCTATTCAAAGGATGCACATGATACCACTACAACCACTACAGCCTCAACACCTTCTATCTAGAAAAAATAAATTGTTGAAGAGACAAAAGATATTGTTTCTTCACCTACAATGGTTCCTACACAATGCCCCATCCAACCCAGAGACAACAGGTTGGTAGAAATCCTCCAACAATCGGCTTGTGACAGTCTTTTACAAGCCAAGAAGAACAACTTCTCCAACAAGGCACATATATCACCAAGCTTCAGATTCATAAAATGTTTTTCCCTCTTCCATGGGCACTCAATGCAATGGAGACCATTGCTTCCTAAGGGGGGAGGATTAATCCAGGTGGATATTGGTGGCCACCCACCTATTCCAACCAGATCCTATTGTTAGTTTTTAGTGCAACACGTTCTTTTGTACTTCTTTGTAATTGCAGGTTCTACACTTTCGGGGTTATCTGAAGCCCTACACATCTTCCAAGTGGATATTGGTGGCCTCCCACCTAATCCAACTGGATTATTTTGTATGTTTTCATGTGAGCACATCTTGATGTACTTCCAGGGCTGTTTTGGGGCCCTAAATAGTGTTTTCTTGGCTCACCAAAGTCAAATTGTAGAGGGAGTCAGAGTTTGACAATGTAATGTGTAGTTCTCGAAAATAACTTTCCAATGGGTTATCATGCACCTAAAATAGAGATCGTATGAAAAAGTTACGAACCCAGGAAGTTAATGTACTAACTTACCCAAACGGGGCCCACATGACTTTTTGTGTTCCATCTCCTAGGATTAGGATTTTGAATGTATAGGGATTTGGCATTCATGTTTATCATAAAAAAATGCCTTGAGAGCCTTGTTGAGGATTGAAAAACATCAACGTAGTTTCTCCCACAAAGTGTTTCTAAAACTTATTATTATAAAACTAAATAATACTAGTAGGTGGGACCCCCTTGTACTATTGAAGATCAGATCTACTCATTTTTTATGTTGTGATGATGTACGACACAACTCACATGGTTGATGAAGATCTTGTTGTTATTGGTTATGAATTCATCTTATGAAGTGTTGATTCCTTATGTTACTACATCCTATGCTATTCATTAAGGTCATGGTTGTCTGTTTTTGTCGCACCTTCATAACAAACATGTTAGTAAAATTACATGAAGGGCAGTTTGGAGAGAGGAAAAATACTAGAACAAATGCAAGACAAGGGGACCTAGTTCTGCAATATCACATGTGAATAACTTAAGGGAAATGAGAAACAATTGCAAGGGGAAGATTCTAAAGCTATCCTAACTATACTACATGCATGAAAGTACTTGATGATTATTGTTAATCCCTAGCTAGTAAGTAAATGGTTGTGAAATTGTGATTAAATTACATGTTTAATATGCATATGGTGTGAAATGTTGGTGGTGCACTTGGCAAGGTGATAATGCTAATGGTTAATTGAATTATGTGGCCGAACCACATATGGTATATTTGGATGGATGGAACATCAATGGCTCACTTGACAAGGTGATGAACGTTAATGGTTATGTGATTTTGTTTGAATTATATATTAAGAAATTGGATATATGATATGGAAAGTGCATTTGGCAAGTAACCTATGCAGATTCCAACGCATAATTAAATTAATGGCGTTAATTGTAATTTGTTGGCATGTACTGTTGAGTTAATGAAATATGGGTGGAGGCAACGTGAATTTATTGCACGTCACCTTTACTATTCCCATTGGTCTCCACCCTAGTCGGGCTATTGTTCGATCTTTCTACTGTGGTTATGCTCCGAAGTTTTAGAAGGGAAGGAACGGCTCGACCAACTCTCGTTTTAAGGAATTCGATTACATGTATGTATTTTTTTGGCCATTCGTGACTCTTCTCTAGTTATGAAATGATTATTGGCTCATGTGTATGGGTTTTTGTTTTCCTAAGTGTTGCAAGTGTGTGAAATTTTGGTTCTTGAATGAAGAGTGGATGGTTCTTCTTGTAATAATTTTGAGTTCATAGAGCATATTGGTGTTCCTAGGTGATAGCTCTCTATTACCATTGTTGGTTTAGTTAGAAGGTTTTTGTTTAAATATTGGGTGGATAGCTATCTCCATGGACTGTCACTAAATCCACTCTCTGGATTTCATGGGTTTAATGGTCAAAGGTTTTTTGCATCACTATGTGTGTTTACTTCAGCATTTTCCACCACTAAAGGTCACGAAGTGAGTGTTCTCTTCTTAACCCAACCCTGTCTTCACCTTTTTTTTGTCCCTCTTCCATGGATTGTTATGTGTCTGCAATGAGTCATGTCTCTCTCTGTGTGCTCACCCTTGGCCTCGAAAGTTCCACCATTACAAGGAGTTGGTTCCGTTCCCCTCGTGATGGCTACTAGGCAAACCCTTAACCCTCCAATCTCGAGTTTTATAGGGGATATTGTCATTCCTGTCAAGTTGTTATGGGTTATTGTGGATTGAATGAATAGTTGTTTGACTTGGATAGGGACTCACCCAGTTGGTCGTATAACAGTCGTGTTGTTTTGGCATCTGGCTACTGCTTCTGTGATAATAAGGATAAACCCTTCGTTGCCATTTTCACTTTCAAAAGATACAGACACCCTCCTTATGTTAATAGATAAATATTTTTAATGGAAAGGGCCTCTGCCCCGATTCGATTGGATGCGTGGGTATGCATAACTACCACATCTTGTTCGGCTCATTGATTTTCTACAACAGTGGAAAATTGTTTGTTTTATGTACGGTCACTAGTATTTGCACTAATAATTATTTGAATGATAGCTGACATTGGTTACAAATGATTGGTGTTGCTCATGCATGTTGTGTTGTGTGTATGGTGTTTTGAAAAATGAAATATTGAGCATGGTAACTTTTGTTTTCTTGGAGCTGAATGATATTGAATTGGATAACTATAGAAGGTATATCCACTGCATCCTTGTGCTTGTTGGTTGTATAGGCCTAAGTGTGCAAAATATAGTTGATCACGGTGTGACTAAATCAAAGCAATCTTATATTAAATCGATGGCTCAACTGATATGTTGAGTTATTACCGTGATTGTGTGTTTGTTGTGTTAAGTGGAAATGTTGCGTCGTGGGGTTTTGTTATCTACGCACTATGTGTGGTATGGATAACTTGGTTATCACACTCAGGGATACCCACAGAGTTTTAAGCATGTTTATTTATTGCAATCGACCACTGGTTAAAGCAAGCATGTTGTTGATGATAGTCATGTTGGATGGGTGGCCCAGCTTTTTAAGCCATGTTGAATTGTTTTTTTTTTTTAACAGTGGCAAAATTACATTGCCTGGGAAACATACCCTATGCATAGATTGTGTCTAAACCGTGGATGTGGTTGTATGTTTGAATATCAATTCGGGTTTCAATTTCATCTTGGTCCTTTGGTTTTTGCCTGTGTATATGTTTAATGAATGTCATTGTATTTAAATGACAAGCCCGATTGCAGTGGTCATGTGACTTCATTGTGAATTCTGGAAACATGAAATTGGGTATATTGGTTGATTAAAGTAATATATGGGCAGTGGTTGATTTCGATGGTTAATAGAATGAAAAGGCTACAGTTTGGAAATTGTTATAGGATGCAAATAAGGGAACAAAATCCTTTTTACAGATTGTATAGGATGCCTATTGTTTTGTGATGGCACTGTGTTGATATTTGATTATGAATAGTGAACTAGTTAAATACACAGAAATTATTATTTATTCATGTGATTGATGGTTAATTCATCTCCTTTCGTAGAATGTTTTATGGATCACTTAATCAATTCCATGAATAGTAATCGTTCTTCTTCTTTTCCATTATTTATCTTTCTGCTAATTACAAACCCCATCACCTCCCATATTCATTTTTTCATTCCCTGTTATGAGTTTGATTATAATCAAGAGAATTTATGTGTTAAAGTAGATGGAAGTGGCAGTGTTTTGTGTGGATTATAGTGAGGTCTTATTGGTTTCTTTACAGTTGATTGTTGTTTTCATTGAGTAGTGACCATGTTTCCCCCCCCCTCCTTATATCATATTTTCGCTCAATACAACCCCCTCACATATCCCATAACCCTTTTTCACCCCCCCTGCTTGTCGATTAACAGTAAAACAATTTGTATGGATTGGATTGCATGAGTCTGATGCATTCTGAGCCAAATCTATTTCATATTTTTAAGAGTTGTCGTGTATGGTTATTTAAATGACTAATTTCTAATCAATCACGCATGCAGGATGAGTTTTTTTAGTCAAAGAAGCCATGGCCGAGGAAACAAAGGTAGAGGTAACTAGAAACAAGGCCCAAGAAGGCCCAGGTTCTCCATACATTTTGACGTTGATTCAGAAGATCTTGGCCAATTATTTCATGCCAGATTCTTTAATTGGATTCGGTAGGGAATAGTCCAACCTAGGCCTGAAAGGCCTCCTTTCCAAGCCCCGTAAGCCCCCGGTATCCCTCTACCTCCTCATGTCTCCTTACAACTTGAGGTCCCTGAAAACTATGGATGGAAAGAGATTGTCCTCCACCTTTGAACCCCATTTTCCAGGTTGCCCCTAACCTCTCGCCAGTGAAATCCTCCCATGCTAGCAAGAGATTGAAGATTGAATCCCACCATGCACTTGATAAAGTAAAATCCATTGTTGCCCCTTCCTCACCCTCCAATGGATCTGACAAATCCGTGTCTTCCCAGATGCATTTGAGGGATGATTTTTCCCACGTGATCAACGATATTAAGCCTAAAGGCTCTCCACAACCGAAGGAAAATTCAGGAAAATCAAGAGGTGATAGAAACAATCAAGGAAGAGTTGCATTATAGACTAGGAAATATGGTTTCTGAATTTTTATTATCTATTGTTTTATGACAGTTGACTTCAGGGATTTTTGGAAAATATGTTTTATTTTGGGTATATGAGGATTATTTTTGGAAATAATTTCATTTTTCATGAGTTAAAATTGCCAAAATGAATATGTTGATGGGAGGCACAAGGAGGTGTGTTTTTATTAACTAATGGTTATGTTATGATTGTTATGAACTAATGAGAGTCACAAGGGGTCCCACCTACTAGTTATTATTTATTTATGGCCCTTATTATGATTATTACCTTTCCCCCTAACTAAAGTTAGTTGAGTATTTTAATTAACTTAATTAATGAGCTGGTTTAACTGCTTCAACCAATTCTAATTTGTTAAAAGAAAGAGGAAATGGAGGAATAGAAGGAGGATAGAAGCGGAAGCATGCTAAGGTTTTCTCTTTGAGTTTATGTTGAGATAGTTCAGTTTTCATTCATTTGTATATTCATCACAACCTAATTATCTTTTGTGATAGAAGAGTCTTATTGTAGACAACAATATTCAAGGATGAATCAAATCATTCAGACACTTGTTTTTAAGAGGTGTTGATCTATCTTTGACAATCTGTGTAGACTTGTTTATTTGTGAATTAATTTTCATTACTGATAAAGGGTATTGTACAGAGTCGAGTGGGTAACAATCTGTGGCAAGTTGATCCAGATTTTAGAGTTCAGTTTTGGTTTTCTATCATAGGTCCTTTTTGTAAATGTGCTGAACCTGCACAAAATAGATCTCGCTAGAAAATACTACACACATTTGCAGAGACAAATTGAGAAAGAAGAAGCAAGATAGAAAGAAAGGAAGAATTCTCATTAACCATATTCCACACTCAAAGAGTGAATAATTTACAATAGATATAGGATACATGAGTAACTAATGAGCGATAGTGGTGGTCTAGATTGATGTGGACACACACCAACAACTACAAGAGTAAACTGCCACCTAGTCTAGTCTCTCAAGCAGTTATAGGACTGAACTGCCACCTAGCTGAGTTAACTAGGGGTGGAATCACGAATGTGGGTTACACTTTCGTGACAATCGGGTCTCCGAAATTTCGAAAAACCTTTTTTCGGCCGAACTAAAAATATTTTTCGGCCGAAAGATACTATTTTCGGCCGAACTATTTTTCGGCCGAAAACATAAACGTCAAATCGAACGGTGCAATAACCGCCCCCTCGATTTGCGTGTAGAAATTTGGTCGGTCGGATATTTTATTTTTCGCAATAAGTTTTCGGCCAAAAGTTAGTTCGGCCGAACATTAATTCGGCCGAACTATCTTTCGGCCGAAAGATTGTTTATATATTACCCACACATCGAGTTTTGAATGTTTTCGAAAAATTGTGAAGTCGCGATCGTAAGGTTGTGGAGGACGCCGAGCACAGGTGGAGGATGTCGGGAGGTTGCCGAGCGCAGGTGGAGGACATCGGGAGGTCGCGAGGTCGTGGAGAGGTAGCGGAGTTCGCAGGGGTCGCGGAGAGGTAAGCTTCAAATTTCCCCAGTATGTATATGGAAAAATCTTAGTTATGGCCTTCCTATATGATTATTATTGTGAATTATATATATTGTTACAGATGTGAGCATACTTCTAATTTCCAATAGTATCGATGTACAACTCTGCATAAAATTATGTATAAATTGGTTGTGTCGACTGTTGCCTCTGAATGTATGTAAGATTTCATTGACATGATAATGAATGACTTTTAATGATGATTCGAACCTTTGTAATCTAAGACTTGAATCTGGAATGTCTATTATAATTTAGGAACCAAGCTAGATGAAATTCCTCATAATTTCCTCATGCCACTTTTGACCACACAGTGAATCGACTGGCTTGTTCCTGTGATAGTATTCATTGTGTAATCATGGTTCTCCCTATATAATTAAATACATATATTAATGTTGGATGTTGTTTTCGATATGGTTCAGTTCCAAGAGAAACCATTGCTATATGGAAAATTACTTCCAACGATGATTCTTGACCCTCGACTCTCGTTTTGGGAAGTTACGAAATTGGAATTTCAGTAGAGAAAATAATTTAG
>JZKD02S1660925.1:671210-688198 GCA_000966675.3 Picea glauca | reverse complement strand
ATTCTAGAAATTATAATATTCATCCGTTAAATTCAAAATAATAGTCATAGTAAAATAGAGTCTCTGTAGATTGTTGCAGTATATTTTGTTTCTTCAAAACATAAGTTTAATAATAAATACATTGTTGTAGAAATAAGTAACTCATTATCATTCATTTCGTGTTTAAGAAACATAATGTTAAACAATTGTCAAATTGACATATCAAATCGTGATAAAAAAAATTTGAAAAATAGTCATTGGAAAGCTAACATAATTCTTCACAAGTTTTGTTTTTACTGTAAAGTGAAATTCTAAATAAAAAAAAATACTTTTATATGTCGGAAGTTGAATAACTTGTGAAAATACAGTTTTTTTTCTCATAAAACAAGCAAAAGTGTAACCCACCTTCATGATTTCACCCCTAGTCAACTAGTCTTCAGTTAACTGACTGAACAAACAGTAGTGAGTTGGTGATGATCCCAATGTTGCATGGTGACAAAACCAATGCAACATCTAAAATCAACTCAACTAGTCAAACTGAAGTGTTAATCGAAAGAGAATATTCTCCAGGTGGGATATTCTCCCCTAAAATACAGGAGACTGGATAATGACTAATTATGACTAATAAACAAGGAATAAACTTAGGAAAAATAAATCCTAGGTGTGTGTGAAGTAACACCAACACGCCCCCTGAACATCACTATGGTTAAAATAAAGAATGGGTCCCGACTACGAGGCCATGTTAGGTACCCAAATACAAAAGATACACTAAACTAAACGAGGAAAGAGGGAAAACCTTATGGGAACAAATCCCTTCCTCAAATTACAATGCATAAAATAAAAAATGATAAATATCAAAAGACAGTTGCTAAGCAACCATGTCCTTCACTCCAAGAAGACCTTGCAACTGTGCAAGTTTGTGCTCTTTGAAGATTTTGTTAAAGATGTAGATGTCTGCACGGATCTAATGAAGTATATGCATCAGTGATATTTCCACACATATCCACTTTATCTTCTTGTAATGAATAATATCCAAATAAAGTTTGGATGAAAGTTTGAAAACCGTGCGGTTGTTTCCAGAAAAAATGCTGAAATTTTGTTGATTTTAAAACGATCATAACTTCACTTTCCGGACTCCGTTTCCGACGATTTGTTTTTTGAAATTCGATATTTTCCCGAGAGGAATTCAAATATCGAATTTTTTTCTGCAAATTTTTCTCAGAAAATATCATAATGGCATCTGATGTGCGTGGCTCCCTTTTTGAATCCTGAGATGCAAGCATGGTGCATGCAAAAGTGTTTGCATGTGACTCATAAGATGCATGCCATATATCTTCCACATGAATTTTAGAAAATAAATATGAAATGGAGTAGACATCATCTTCAATTATTGGAATACTAATTTCTGCAAAAACTTTTGTAGAAGACTCTTCATAATAAGAGACTTGATCTTATGATAGCTTCTCTTCTCTCTATATCTGTTTGACCTCCTGCATGAAATCTTCACAATATTCTTTATTTCCAAATAGAACCTCTAATCTGGTCCATAATTCATTTGGAGTTAAGCCTTGTGATTCTTCATATACTTGATAGAAAAGTTCGGGAGAAACAGACATGCCGATACTTCATATGGCCATATATTGTCTATTGAGAAATTCATTTTTCTCATCGATAGAATAAATATCTACTTCCATTGCCATGGTTATTTGGTATAAGCCTATACTTCTGAGAAGAAGTATAATCTTTGGCTTCCATTCCAAATAGTTATGAGGCGTGAGAAGTATTTTCGGCGAATAATCCGTGTTTTTGTTGTCTTCAATCTTCAGTACCTGCAAAAATAATTTGGTGTAGTTTTTTCTTAGCAGTCCATCAGCTCTGATACCATGTAAATGTGTTGAACCTACACATAATAGATCTATCTAGAAAATACTACACACATTTGCAGAGAGAAATTGAGAAAGAAGAAGCAAGATAGAAAGAATGGAAGAATTCTCATTAACCGTATTCCACACTCAAAGAGTGAATAATTTACAATAGATATAGGATACATGAGTAACTAATGAGCCATAGTGGTGGTCTAGATTGATGTGGAAAAACACCAATAGTTACAAGAGTAAACTGCCACCTAGTCTAGTCTCTAAGGTAGTTACAGGAGTGAATTGCCACCTAGCTGAGTTAACTAGTCAACTAGTCTTTAGTTAATTGTCTGAACAAAGAGTAGTGAGTTGGTGATGATCCCAATGTTTCATTGTGACAAAACCAATGCAACATCTAAACTCAACTCAACTAGTCAAACTAAAGTGTCAATCGAAAGAGAATATTCTCCAGGTGGAATATTCTCCCCTAAAATATAGGAGACTAGATAATGACTAATTATGACTAATAAACAAGGAATAAACTTAGGAAAAATAAATCCTAGGTGTGTGTGAAGTAACTCCAACACTTTTGTATGTTCCATCGGGGATGTCTAAGTTTGACTTTGGTCCAATATTGTTTTACGAGATTTTGTAAAGAAAATTACTCTTTGGTGAATTGGAATGAAATAAAGGATTGATTTATGTCTCATCTGTATTGATTATCATCTTGGCATCTTTACTTATGTTCTTACATTTATTTCAGAAACTGTTATATTCAGAAAATTACATAAAAAGTGAATTTCCAGCAAGCTTTTTGTTTATAAAAGACTAGCCTAAGCACTCGTAATTAATACTTGTGAGTTAGGATGTTATTTTTGTTGGCTATAAACATAGGTTGATATTCCTGTCTACTTTTATTTAGCCAAGTAAAGTCTGAAAATGCTTGAGTAAGTTCATTTCATATATTTTCCTCAACATTTATTTGACGACCATACTGGGGAGACCTTCGATATCTCTTGGGTTAATTTTTATACTCGATTTTCATTGATACATCTTTCTTTTTCTAATTTTGATTTTTTGACTGTTTTACTATTAATAATTGTTCCTGCTGCAAGGCAGCCTAATCTTGAACCTGGTCTCCAAGACCAGACCAACATTGCTTTAAATTTATTCGAGCGAAAGGGTACTGTCTCCCCTATCACCCCTGGAGATTCATCCTCTTTTGCGCCCCCTTTTAGAAATCCAGTTGAAAATAACTTTCAACCTAAGGCTATCATGCCTCGGATTTGGTGCAACTTTTGCGAGGAGCACCAGGAAGAAACCACGTGTGAGGTAAAGAAGAGTTCCATAGATAAGATATTTGGTAAGAGGCCGAAATATACTATCGTTGTCCTAGACTTTGCAGAGCTAGAGTATGTCATGGTTATTAACACTAGAAACAAATCCTATGCTCCCAAGGGTAAATTTGATCCTCTACGCAGTTCTTCTAGCCTGAGGTCATCCTGAACCGTTGTTGCTCCCCAGGTTCCTAAAATTTCTGAAAGTCAAGGAATCATTCCGCCTCTTCCCTCTTCTAAATACAATATCTTGAATCAATTGGCCAACATCAAAGTAGACGCAACCCTCCTAGACATGGTTGTCATCCCTGAACAACAGATGCATCTGAAAAAATTCATGGAAGGAAATTCTTCCATTGTAGCCAACATTTCCGAAGAGGTAATTGAATAGGATTATTCTGTAAATAAAGTAGGTGTACATAACTGTAGATACCCTGTAAAAAATCCCCCTTTTTACATTTGTATAAATATCATGGATAAGATCTCCCATTGTTGCCTCATTGATGGTGGTTTGGGCCCAAGTGTGATGTTGAATATTGTTATGGAAGAGCTAGGCTTGTCTTGTACAAATGAAAAAACCCGAAGCATGCTCTCTTATAATAGTCTACAAAAAAAACCCATAGGTGAGATTAAGGATGTAACCTTGGTTTTATGCGCTCATCGTGAGATAAGGACAACCCTAAGAATTCAGGTGATTGATATGCCTATAAGAAATTATTCAATTATCTTGGGGAGAGATGGCAAGCCCTAACAGGTGGATACCTCTCAATTGACGAGACACATTTATCTGTTCCTCAGAATGGTAAGAACATTATATTCCTTAGAGAGTAAAGAATTTCACCCTACATAGAGAGTGTTCCGCATTCTAGCATAAACTATATAGAAGAAGACCTAGGAGTGTATTCCATAATTGTTGAAGAGGATAATATTCCTTTGGAAATAATTGATTTAGATGATGAATTATGGAACATGCACTTTGATGGTTCACACTCTAACGAAGGTAATGGGGCTGGTATTATCTTGGTTTCCCCTGCAGAAAAAATTCATAATCTGTCATACAGGTTGGAGTTTGCTTGTACAAACAATGTCGTTGAATTTGAAGATTTATTGTTAGGCATTGAGAACGACCTTAATCTTGGTTGTGGTCACCTTTTAGTTTTCGGAAATTATGATCTTGTTGTGAACCTAATACATAATATATCCTCTCCTAACAACAAGATGATGGAACGATACTCCCAAACTGTTTGGGTAACTGTCTCGAACCTTCTATCTTTCAAAATCACTCATTTTAAGGACTTGAATTCAATGGTTGAGCAATTAGTTGTCTTTGTAGCCTCTCCTAATCAACAACTCTTGCCTCATAGGCTTGATTGTGCTTTTCAATCTCTACATCACCCATACATTCCTGAAAAGGAAGGATCTTGGAAGGCCATCCCTAATGATGAGAGAATTTTTGTTGTCCTTCAAAATGAACCTCTTGAGCCCGAAGAGATTGTATCCATAGAAAATGATGAGATTCATGAGGGCTTGACTCCTCTTGAGAGTGTGTTTTCATTGAGTGTTGTAGGAAAAAAATAAAAATAGAAATATGAGGAGTTACAAAATAAGGTGGTTGAAACCATCCTCCTGAACATTAGGACACATGAATCTTCAACGGATGTTAAAATAAATGTCCAATGTTCTGTTAGAAAAGAAATGGGTTCCACCGGGCTACTTGGCGAATCTCAAAAGTTTTTTGCTTGGCCTTATGAGGATCTTCATGGTTTTGTTCCTGGTCTTGTTCAATATATTATGAAACTAACTAGGAAAAAACAAGAACTTGTTAACTCTGCATCGGAAGCACCCTTCCAAAGGGATTTGAGATGTTCCTTGAGGGATGGAATGTTTTTCTCACCCCACCCTGAATGGGTCTCAATTTGGAAATTGGCCCCGAGGACCACTGATAATATCAGAACTCGTATTAGTCTTTGAAATTTCAAGCAAACGATTATAAGAAATCCATTTCCCCCTCACAATATGGAAATGTTTTTGCAACAGGTTGTAGAGTCACAGTTAAGACCCTTTCTTGACAGTTTGAGAATCAAAGTAGAAGGGAAAAATGTTCACAAAAACACTTTCATTGCTAATTGCGATACCATGCCTTATAAATGTCGGCTTTTTATCTTACTTGATACATGTACTTCTTTTAAGAAAACTACGTCCATAACTCTTGATGAATTGGTCAGTCTTCATCTCTATCTTGATGATCTAATTGTGCGTGACAAGGGACTGATGATTTCATCAGATTTCCAAGTGATCGGTCCTTTCCCAATTGTTTTTTCCTTGGATACAAATTCCTATGTCTCAAAATATTTACAAGACCAATTTTTCCCCTATAGCACTAACAACCCTCGCTTGAAATATTGCGAGGAACCAACGTGAGAAGTTATAATTCTTTCTGGTTTTTGTTGTATAATACTAGCCTAGCTCTTCTTTCAAATTTTTTGCTTCTTTTCTCTGCTTTACAGTACTTTGATTGTTTCTTTCTTAGTTAAGTTTTTTTTCGATGTCGTGCTTCATTTTTGCCTTTTATTGTTGTTGTTTAGTTCTACAATTTTACTTCTGTCAGGATTTGGTTTCTTCTTATCTTTTAATCAGTTTGGTCAGATAGGATGTTGGATCAATTTTGCCACAATGACACTCCTGCAAAGCGTTGTTACTTAATAACAATCAAGCTTAGATAGATGTTATGATGCTCCTCTGAAGGACCCTTGAAATTGTTACATTTTTCCGATGATGTCTTGTAAAGAATTGGCTGTCTCTCACTTCTTCTTGCCATTTCTTCATCTATCGAGATTTTAAGAGAAAGTCTAAAAAGTTTTCCTCCTAAAAGTTAGAGAGAATATTCCAGTCAAATGATTATGCATACAGTAGTAAAACCCCTCATACTTAACACTTTTCATGAATTATTCCCAAATTCCCGATCATCTTTCCATTAAATCCGCTCACTTCCCCCTGTTGCATAATCATCCGAGTTATGTCTTCTTGACCTGTTGTTTTGGTCCATGAAACCATGAGTCCTGAGTTCTAAATATGTTAAAAACAAATTTCCCTATGGAGTTACCAGTTGGTTGACGATTGAAAAACGTCAACATAGTTTCGCCCACAAAGTGTTGCTAAAGCCTATTATTATAAAACTAAATAATACTAGTAGGTGGGACCCCCTTGTTTTATTGAAGATCAGATCTACTCATTTTTTATGTTGTGATGATGTGAGACACAACTCACATGGTTGATGAAGATCTTATTGTTATTGGTTATGAATTGAGCTTATGAAGTATTGATTCCTTATGTTAATACAACCTATGTTATTCATTAAGGTCATGGTTGTTTGTTCTTGTCACACCTGCATAAAAAACATGTTAGTAAAATTACATGAAGGGCAGTTTGGAGAGAGGCAAAATACTAGAACAAATGCAAGACAAGGGGACATAGTTATGTAATATCACATGTGAATAACTTAAGGGAAATGAGAAACAATTGCAAGGGGAAGATTCTAAAGCTATCCTAACTATACTACATGCATGAAAGTACTTGATGATTATTGTTAAGCCCTAGCTAGCAAGTAAATGGTTGTGAAATTGTGATTAAATTACATGTTTAATATGAATATGGTGTGAAATGTTGGTGGAGCACTTGGCAAGGTGATAATGCTAATGGTTAATTGAATTATGTGGCCGATCCACGGTATATTTGGATGGATGGAACATCGATGGCTCACCTGACAAGGTGATGAAAGTTAATGATTATGTTATTTTGTTTGAATTATATATTAAGAAATTGGATATATGATATGGAAAGCACATTTGTCAAGTAACCTATGTAGATTCCAATGTGGAATTAAATTAATGGTGTTAATTGGAATTTGTTGGCATGTACTGTTGAGTTAATGAGATATGGGTGGAGGCAACGTGCATTTACTGCACATCACCTTTATTGAACGTCACCTTTACTCTTCCCATTGGCCACCACCCTAGTCGTGCTATTGTTCGATCTTGTTGTTGCGGTTATGCTCCAAATTTTTAGCAGGGAAGGAACCACTCGACTAGCTCTCGTTTTAAGGAATTCGATTACAAGTATGTCCTTTTTTTGCCATTCATGACTCTACTCTGGTTGTGAAATGATTATTGGCTCAGGTGTATGGGTTTGTGCTTTCCTAAGTTTTGCAACTGTGTGAAATTTTGGTTCTTGAATGAAGAGTGGATGGTTCTTCCTGTAATAATTTTGAGTTCGTAGAGGATATTGGTCTTCCTGGGTGATAACTCTTTGTTACCATTGTTGGTTTAGTTAGAAGGTTTTTGTTTAAATCTTGGATGGATAGATATCTTCATGCACTGTCACTAAATCCACTCTATAGCTTTCATGGGTTTAATTGTTGAAGGTTTTCTGCATCACTATGTGTGTTTACTTCGACATTTTCCACCACTAAAGGTCACAAAGTGAGTGTTTTGTTCTTAACTGTGCCCTTTCCTCACCTTTTCTTTTGGCCCCCTGCCATGGATTGTTACATGTCCACAATGAGTCATGTCTCTCTTGGTGTGCTCATCCTTGGCCTCGAAAGTTCCACCATTACGAGGAGTTGGCTCCGTTCCCCTGGTGATGGCTACTGGGAAAACCCTTAACCCTCGAGTCTGGAGTTTTATAGAGGAGACTATCGTTCGTGTCAAGTTGTTACGAGTTGTTGTTGATTGAATGAATAGTCATTTGCATTGGATACAGACTTGCCGATTTGGTCGTATAGCAGTCTTGTTGGTTGGCATCTGGCTACCGCTTTTGTGATAATAAGGATAAACCCTTCATTCCTAATTGCACTTTCAAAAGATACAGTCACCCTCCTTATGTTAATAGCTCAGTATTGTAAATGGAAAGGGACTCTACCCCAATTCGATTGGATGCATTGGTATGCATAGCTACCACATCTTGTTTGGTTGATTGATTTTATACAATAGTGGCGAATTGTTTGGTTGATATACAGTCACTAGTATTTGCACTAATAATTATTCGAATGATAGATGGCATTGGTTACATATTCTTGTTGTTGCTCACACATGTCGAATTGTGTGTATGGTGTTTTGAAAAATGAAATATTGAGCATGGTAACTTTGGTTTTCTTGGGGCCAAATGATATTGAATTGGATAACTATAGAAGGTATATCCATTGCATCCTTGTTCTTGTTGGTTGTATAGACCTAAGTGTGCCTAGTATAGTCGATCACAATGTGGCTAAATCAAAGCAATATTATATTAAATCAATGGGTCAACCGATATGTTGAGTTATTACTGTGACTTTGTGTTTGTTGTGTTAAGTGGAAATGTTGCATTGTGGGGTTTTGTTTGTTGCGCACTGTGTGTGGTATGGATAGCTTGGTTTTCACACTCCGAGATACCCACAGATTTTTAATCATGTTTATTTATTGCAATTGACCATTGGTTAAAGAAGGCATGTTGTTGATGACAGTCATGTTGTATGGGTGGCCCAACTTTTAGCCATATTGATTTTTTATTTTTTTTATAGTGGCAGAATTACATTGCCTGGGCAAGATACCCTGTGCATAGCTTGTGTCTAAATGGTGGATGTGGTTGTATATTTGAATATCAGTTCAAGTTGCAAGTTGATCTTGGTTCTTTGGTTTTTTCCCGTGTATGTGTTTAACGAATGTCATTGTATTTAAATGATAGGCGTGACTGAAGTGGTCATGTGACTTCATTGTCAATTCTGGAAACATGAAATTGGGTATATTGGTTGATTAAAGTAAGATATGGGGAGTGGTTGATTTCGATGGTTAATAGAATGGAAAGGCTACGTTTGGAAATTTTTATAGGATGCAAATAAGGGAACAAAATCCCTTTTACAGATTGTATAGGATGCCTATTGTTTTGTGATGGCACTGTGTTGATATTTGATTATGAATAGTGAACTAGTTAAATACACATAAATTATTATTTAGTCAAGTGATTGATGGTTAATGCATATCATTTCACATAATGTTTTATGGATCACTTAATCAGTTCCATGAACATTAATCATTCTTCTTCCCTTCCATTATTTCACTTTCTGCTAATTACAAACCCATCACCTCTCATATTCATTTTTCACTCGTTGTTCTAAGATTGATTATAGTCAAGATAATTTTTGTGTTAAAGTAGATGGAAGTGGCAGTGTCTTGTCTAGATTGCAGTGAGGTCTTATTGGTTTCTTTACAATTGATTTTTGTTGTCATTAAGAAGTGAACATGTTTTTCCCCCCTCATTATATCATATTTTCGCTCAATACAACCCCCTCACATATCCCAGAACCCTTTTTCACCTCCCTGCTCATTGATTAACATTAAAAACAATTGTATGGATTGGATTGCATGAGTTTGATACATTCTGATCCAAATCTATTTCATATTTTTAAGAGTTGTCATGTATGGTTATTTAAAAGACTATTTTCTAATTGATCATGCATGCAGGATGAGTGTTTCAGTCGAGGAATCCACGACCGAGGAAACAGAGGTAGAGGTAACTATAAATGAGTCCCAAGAAGGCCCAGTTTCTCCACACATTTTGACGTTGATTCAAGATAGCTTGGACAATTGTTTCATGCCGGATTATTTAATTGGATTGGGCAGGGAATAGTCCAACCTAGGCCGGAAAGGCCTCCTTTCCAAGCCCCACAAGCCCTCGGTATCCCTGTACCTCCTCATGTCTCCTTATAACTTGAGGTCTCTGAAAATGATGGATGGGAGGAGATTTTCCACCCAACAGTCTCCCAACATCGTGGCTGGCCCAACTTGTCTTTTCCTTCTCCTCTGCCTTTGAACCCCATTATCCAAGCTGCCCCTAACCACTCACCAATGCAATCCTCCCATGATAGCAAGAGATTGAAGACTAAAACCCACCATGCGCTAGATAAAGGAAAAACCATTGTTGCCCCTTCCTCACCCTCCAATGGCTCTAACAAATCCGTGTCTTCCCGGATGCATTTGAGGCATGATTGTTCCCACGTGATCAGTGAGATTAGGCCTAAAGGCTCTCCACATCCGAAGGAAAATTCAAGAAAATCGAGAGGTGACAACAACAATCAAGGAAGATTTGCATCACAAACTGAGAAATATGGTTTCTGAATTTTTATTATCTATTGTTTTATGACAGTTGACTTCAGGGAATTTTGGACAACATGTTTTACTTTGGGTATATGACGATTATTTTTGGAAATAATTTCATTCACGAGTTAAAATTACCAAAATGAATATGTTGATGGGAGTCACAAGGAGGTGTGTTTTGGTTAACTAATGGTTATGTTATGATTGTTATTATTGTTATGAACTAATGGGAGGACTCACAAGGGGTCCCACCTACTAGTTATTATTTTTTTATGACCCTTATTATGATTATTACCTTTCTCCCTAACTAAGTTTAGTTGAGTCTTTTAATTAGATTAACTAATTAGTTGGTTTAGCTACTTCAACCAATTCTAATTTGTTAAAAGAAAGAGGAAAGGGAGGAAGAGAAGGAGGATAGAAGTAGAAGCATGCTAAGGTTTTCTCTTTGAGTTTATGTTGGGATAGTTTAGTTTTCATTCATTCATATTTTCATCAAAACCTAACTCTCTTTTGTGATTGCACGGTCTTATTGTAGACAACAATATTTAGGGTTGAATCAAATCACGCAGACACTTGTTTTTTAGAGGTGTTGATCTATCTTTGATAGTTTGTGTAGACTTGTCTGTTTGTGAATTAATTTTCATGACTGATAAAGGCTATTTTGTAGAGTCGAGTGGGAAGCAATCTGTGGCAATTTGTTCCAGCTTTTAGAGTTCAGTTTTGGTTTTCTGTCAGAGTTCCTTTTGTATGTTCCATGGGGGATGTCTAAGTTTGACTTTGGTCCAAGATTTTTGTATGAGATTTTGTAAAGAAAATGACTCTTTGGTGAATTGGAATGAAGTAAAGGATTTCTTTATGTCTCATTTGTCTTGATTATCATCTTGGCATCTTTACTTCTGTTCTTACATTTATTTCAACAACTAAACTTAGTTAGGGGGAAAGGTAATAATCAAGCTTTTTCTTGATAAAATGAATTTCCAGCAAGCTTTTTATTGATAAAAGACTAGCCTAAGAACTCGTAATTAATACTTGTGAGTTATGATGTTATTTTTGTTGGATATAAACATAGGGTGATATTCCTGTCTACTTTGATTTAGCCAAGTAAAGTCTGAAAATTCTTGAGTAAGATCATTTCATATATTTTCCTCAACAAGCCTCATTGCAATCATCTTCTTGCAAATTAGTGTAGCCGTCACATCTCTTCTCAGAGATAATGTTGCCACCATTCTAGCGAATCTTGCACTTTGCATTTTACAGTCTCTTTACAATTATTTCATTAATAGAAATCAAGTGTTGTTGTATTTCTCTATTTATTGGAATTTTCATGAGTATTTCATTGTAATTTATCTTCTTTCATTTATTTCCGAAAATAATCTCGATCACACTTGCACTGAGCACCAATATTCTTCACACACCACCAATTTTGCATCGTGCAACGCCAATATTTAGCGCACTCATTATGCACCAATATTCCACAAGCACCACCAATTATGCACCATGCAATGCCAATATTCAATGCACGTAAGTCCTTTATTCACTTAGTTATTTTTCCATATTTCCATCTTGCAGCCATTGCGACCATCGTGAAAATTCTCGACTCGATTGTCTATGCCAAATTCATTCACTTGGTATTCAAAATGACTCCTCAATAACAACCATTATGAGTGAAATTCTGACTTGAATATTTCTAGAAATTTGGTAATTTCACTCAGTTTTTACCGTTTTCCCCAAATTCAACACAACTCAAATTCTAAGCTGACAAATTTACCAAATTCATATTGATCTCAGTCCTATACAAGTCCAATGTTGAACCAAAAATCTTTTATACCATTGTGTAACGTACCCAACCTCCAAGATAAGTCATGTTACTATAGAAATGACTTAGTCTGCTAATACATAAAATAAAATAAAACGCCCCATAATTATAAAATAACAAACCCATAAAAATTAATCAAACAACATTACTATTTTCCCATGCATCTAATAACATTTATGAAAATGTGAATGCATCCAGTAAGCACACAAGAACACAAATCATTGAAATATTCATTTACACAACGAATAATCATAATAAACACAACATAAACTTATCTATTTATAAATATAACCAATTTCCTACATACGAAGGATGAAATTCTTAGCCATAGGTATTATTGTTCATTTTCTCTCAACAACATACCTTCCTTGATCTAAGGCTATGATTCCACAAGGAGATATGACCCTCTTGAATGTTCACTCATAACACTTAGTAGCCCAAAACCCAGGTTCTACTCCAACAACAATTTCAATCCAGCAACTATCTTCCCCACAACCTACACAACCCAAGGAATGTACCCCCTTCACTTCTCCCAGTCCATCGAGTTGTACCATTTATATATTATGGATTCTAGTGCACTCGGTTGGCTAAGAAATATCTAAGTTGGGGACTCGAGGATCTCTTAATTTCTCTAGGAGTACTCACAACAACCTTCACAAGGATCTTGAGCCATTTAATCAATAGGAAAATGTACTACAGTCTTACAACCCATTTTATAGGCACACAAACCACATTTCTAGCATAAAACACATCCAAACAATGGATACCTTCAAGCATACCATGACTAGTGCTCTTTCCAACACTTGTCTCCTCCCTTGTTGCCCAAAATATACATGTAAAAAATGTCTTCTTTGTCCATACAAAATTCCTTTTCCTCAAGAGAGATGACTACTCACTTTTCCCAATGTTGATTGTACTTGAGCCCCATGCTTCCCAATAACTATGGGATGTGACTCTCACACCCACCTTCTTACATGAAATCAATGATTAGTTTTGGGAACACCCAACAACAAATATAAGGTTATGCAAAATGATAATAATTTCAGGAATGTGGGTCACATTAATACCGATGAATATTTCCCCCTTGGACCCCTCCCCTTGTGGAATCATAGCCCCCCATCTTTTTCATCCCTTTTGTATCATGGCCAACGATTACTACATTTATTAATCATTTCAATGTACATAATACATAGTTTGTCCCTCATCCATTTTAATCAATACGAGCTCTTTTCCCCAAACATACTGGCCCACCAACCTAAATCACATTTACACAATTACATTATAATTTGCAATGATTGAAACTGGGGATGTTACAAGCCTCCAAAATAGTTTAGCACCCATTGCTAGATTCATTGAATGATGATTAGTTTTTTAATATGAAACAAAAAAAATTATATAGATTATTTTAATGGTTAAAGAATTGACATTTTGGAATTTATTGTAGTAGATGGATACACTAGAGACTTGTAGAAATAAATCCAAAAATTGACTAAACTTGGTTTCCATGATTGTATATGCTCCTCCCATTAATATCGTATCATTAGAAAATTGCAAGTGATTATTAATTTTGACTCTTCAAACTATCCCGGGTCTTTGTATACTGCCTAAAATTCTTTCATGTTCTAGTTTCCTTCTTAAAGAGTCTTCCATGATGATGTATAATAGAGGGGATATAGGAAAACCTTGACACAACCACCCTACTTATATATAAAAAGGAAGATGGTTGTGATTTACCAAGGGGCATATTCTGGGGCCACTGATACATGTTGCAAACCAATCAATAAACGAATAAATGAATCTAAATTTGGATAAAAGATGAAAAAGGAAGGAGTTATTTACATTATCAAAGGAATTAGCCATGTCAATTTTGATGGTTGTTCCTTTCTCCTTATGAGAACTGCTTGAGTGAATGTCTTCTTGTACTAAAATTATGTTATCCACTATTTTCCTATGGACCATGAAACCGCATTTATAATATGATATAAGCTTGGGAAAGAGAGGATTTATCTAGTTTGCAATGATCTTGAACAAAATTTTATAAGAAGCACTATAGAGAGACATGGGCCTAAAAAGAGAACATTTATAAGGATTGGTTTCCTTGGGAATTAATGAAAGAAGAGTGGAATTTATGCCTCCCCCTATTCTATTTGATTTATGCACATACTTGATCATTCTCATAATATCTCCCTTGATGATGTGCTAGCATGATATGTAGAAGTTGATCATGAAACCTTCAAGACTTAGAGCTTTTTCCTGTTTTAAATCCCAAATGAATTTTTCTAATTCACCAATCTAGACTACCTCCATCCGTTTCTCATTATCCTCATTAGACACTAGCTAAAGAATGTGTTATAACATCTCTTCTTATACCTTTTCAAGGGTTGGAGAATATCATGTTGTGTATAGCTCTTCAAAATGTTGGGTGGGATCAACTTTAATATCTTCAAAGGAACTTAGGACTACTCCATCACTTGTCTTTATCTCCTTTACATTGTTCCCCATTTCCCCTGCCTTTGCTTGCTTGTGAAAATAGGAGGTATTTAGATCTCCCTCTTTAAGCCATAAACTATGGGATTTAAGTCTCCATGTAGACTCCTCATTTATGATAGCCCTCTGTTGATTGATATAGGCATGTTTTTATTCTTCAAGTAATTGAGGGGTAGCCTCCTCATCTTAAATATTGAACTTGTTCTAAAATAGCCTTAGTTTTTTTAATCTCTATGAATGGAGGTGACAAATTTGATTTAGCCCAGTCCTTGAGGGTGGATTTACTCAATTTAATTTTCTTCTCCCAGATGAAAGTGGGGGATACAATTATCCATGTGTTCCACACTTTTACAATGAGATACAAAACATAGGGCTCACCCAACCATAGTAGTTTAAAAGGGAAGGGCACGGTACCATAATATGGAGGGGGGCGGGATCTCCGGGTAGATGGGATTATGATAAGAATAATATTGGGGGGTGATACCATAGGAAATCATAAGTGAAGAATAAATGAAGGATCTACAAATAAGGAATAGATCTAACTTGGTGGCATTGTGGCCCGGTCCCATTCTTCTGTTGGTCTAGGTGAATCTTCTTGACTTGGGTTTGACATTTGATAAATATTGCTTAGAGATGAAGTTTAGAATTTCTCCCGAAAGGGGTCAAAAACTATACTTCCCCCTTGTTTCTCATTCTATTGCAGAGTTTTGTTGAAATCTTCTGCTTCTATACTACTCGGCCTATTTTCATTGTCACTTAGGGCCTTCAAAGTTTCACAACATTCCACTTCTTCTCCATAGTTGGTAGGTGTGTATAGATTAACTACACTGACAATTTCTCTAGAATGACTATGTTTGATTATGATGTATAGCCAATGTTGAGTGTCAAAATTTTGTTAAATATGATATACATTTTTGTTCCATAAGGTGCATAGACATCCTAGTGCCCCTCTAGCATTTATCATTTTTCCTTCACTATTCTTCCAAAGTTGAAAACTTCCCTCAAGGATGTTACATCCCTAAAAAATATATATATATATATATATATTTTTGTGTGCTGGAAAATTATTTCTGTTTTTGGCAAATTCGAATCTAGAATTTTTTTTTTCCATTTATGGCAATTTCGAATTTCAAATTTAATACTTGTATTTAATTATTGTGACTATTGAGAAGAGATCTGTTTGGACCCAACTAACTATTTGACTATGACACTTGTATCACAACAGAATAATTATATTAACTACAGGAGGACAAATGGAACAACCATGTTAAAATCAACTGACCATGACTCCATAAGTGGGGAACAAGTTGGAACTGCCTCTAGGCTAATGATTACAAGTGGAAAATCATAGATTTGGCCACTGGAAGCCCCTGAAAATAAGGGATTAAGAAAAGCTATGAAAATCCCCAAAGGAGGGAAAATACCTGGGCAAAAATGGATAAATAGCATATGCGAGGAGGCAGGATGCTGCCAAATATGCTAGGAAAGGATTCCCAAGCTCTCTTATTGTTATGAACATTGCGGATTGAGTGTGAGGCAAGAGGAGTTTTCTGAAATAGAATTGTCTTGCTGTTATGAACACTGTTGAGTAAGTGTGAGGAAAGAGGAGAATTGTTGGAATTGAAGGACATTGCTGAGGAGGAGTTTCCAAGTTTGCCCTCATGGATTCATGGTCAGGCTAGGGGGTGAATTGGGCAAGTGACTTTGGCTGCCCTATTCTACGGTTGGGAGGAATGGGGTTGTTCCATTTGTCTTCCCACAGATTGGATTTAGATATGTTGATCTACCCCCTCTCTATTATGAATGACTATGTTTTTATTTCGGTGTCTTATTAAATTTGAATTGGAATGATGTCCACTCTCTGTCTGAGTTATTTTTCTGAGGCATTGTATTGATTTAATTGGAACTGTAATGTTTTTCCATTTCTATCTGTTTGGGGAATATATGTGAAGAACATCTGTAATTATATTTCTATGGAAAGATGAGATTAATGACAAAGAGGCAGATCCCCTCTTTAGATAAACCCCCAGGAAACCAAAACTTAGATGCCTCGGAACATCTTTATTAATGACCAATCTCTGATGGAATGATATTCTTAACTATGTATTTACATAGATCCACAGATCTAGTACTATTGACGTTTAATGCATTGATTTAAAGGAGGCTCTAAGTGGATATTATAGAATTTATCCTATATAGAGAATTTTATCCTTTGTGCCTCTCTGTGCGTGTAAATTTCCTAAGTCCTTAGGTGTTCGCAATTCTGTGAAGTAAAAGTATATCGTATCCTTCTACACCCTCAGTCTCCCAGAAACAAAAGTAAGATTTCTCCCAGAAAATGAAATTTGAGAGTACCCGCAAAGGTTAAAGACCAAGGAGTGATGAA
>JZKD02S1660925.1:643179-665386 GCA_000966675.3 Picea glauca | reverse complement strand
AGATCTTCTCAAAATTAGATTTACGATCCGGTTATCATCAAGTTAGGATAAAGGACCAGGACATAAACAAAAAAACTTTTCGAACAAGATATGGACACTACGAGTTTGTAGTCATACCTTTCGAACTCACTAATGCACCAGCCACATTTATGTGCTTAATGGATAACATTTTTAGCCAATACTTAGACAAGTTCGTAGTAGTATTTATCGACGATATTCTGGTCTATTCTAAAACAGAGGAGGAACATGATGAACACTTACGAATAGTCCTGCAAACACTAAGAAAACATAAACTATACGCAAAATTTGACAAATGTGATTTCTATCAAAAAGAAATACAATATTTAGGACATGTCATTTCCTCGGAAGGTATTGTTGTAGACTCGGAAAAGATAAAAGCCATTATGGAATGGCCAGTGCCTAAATATGTGGTAGATATCCGATCATTCATGGGAATCACTGGATATTATAGCAGATTTATAGAAGGGTTATCCAAGATAGCCTACCCTATCACGTCACTACAAAAGAAAGGGACCAAGTTTAACTGGTCGCAAAAGTGTCAAGACAGTTTTAACAAGCTAAAAGAATTATTGACATCGACGCCCATCTTGAAGGTAGCAGACCCAAATAAAGATTTCACAGTATGCGTTCATGCAAGTAAAGAGGGGCTAGGCAGTGCTCTAACTCAGGAAGGGCACGTGATTTGTTATGAATCCCAGAAATTAAAGGAACATGAGAAAAATTATGTCACTCATGACTTAGAATTGGTAGTAGTAATACATGCCTTAAAAATGTGGCGACACTATATCATGGACAAAAAATTCTTACTATTGATAGATAATAGCGGAGTGAAATATTTTTTTAACCAACTAGACCTTAATGCGAGACAAGCAAGGCGGCTAGCCTTTTTGAGCGAATTTGACATCAAAGTCAGACATATCAAGGGTAAGGAAAATAAAGTAGCAGATGCTTTTAGCCGCAGAATCCATGGGTTATTTGAGATAAATATCAGCAGAGAAGAAAGTGATCTGGAACAAAGAATAAGAACAACAGGTGTTAATGACGAAAATTACACTAAGATGATGGCAGAATTGCAAAATAGTGTCACAAACTCAGATAAACCGGATACAAGTATCAACAAGGAGGGATTATTAAGATTTAAAAACAGACTTTACGTACCAGATTCAACAGAGCTAAAATTAACTATTTTAGATGAAGTGCATAAGAAACCATACTCTGGCCATCCAGGTTACCAGAAAACAATAACAACACTCATAAAACTATTTTACTGGCCTAATATGAAGGACAAAACAACATAGTACTTGGCTAGGTGCCAATATTGCCAGCAGGTTAAGGCTGAACACTAACATCCAGCTAGTCTATTACATCCATTACTAGTACTAGAATGGAAATGGGAGACCATCTCACTAGACTTTATCAAAGGTTGGCCTAAAAATCAGAAACAGAATGATTCTATCATGGTTGTAATCGATAAACTCAGTAAGTCTTCACATTTTATTCCTGTAAATTCTACTTTTAAAGCTATTAACATTACTGAAATATTCATGAAAGAAATTTTTAGACTGCATGGTATTCCTAAAATGGTGATTTCAGATAGAGACGTAAAATTTACATCTGCTTTTTGGAAGGAATTGTTTGCAGGGATAAATACTAATTTGAATTTCAGCACGAGTTATCATCCACAAACGGATGGACATACCAAAAGGAAAAACCAAATCATAGAAGATATGCTCCGCATGTATGTAAGAACAAAATTGAACAAGTGGGAATACTACCTACACTTGGTGGAATTTCCATATAACAATGGGTACCAAATTTTGGCTAAGTTGAGCCCTTTCGAAATACTGTACGACAGAAAATGTACAACTCCGATTAGCTGGGATAACTCGGCTGACAGACTCATGGTTGTACTAGAGATGCTCCAAGAAATGGAGAACATGGTAAGAAATGTACAACAGAACTTGAAAGAAGCACGGGATAGACAGAAGAGCTATGCAAATCAGAAAAGAGGACACGTGGAATTTCGAGTGGGAGACCGTGTTTACTTGAAGGTCAAAGCCAGGAAAAGATCGTTGAAGTTAGGAAATTGTGCCAAGTTGGCACCCAGGTTTTGTGGGCCCTTCGAGATACTAACTCGAATTGGACTCATAGCATATCAGCTTGCACTTCAAGCTAATCTAAGAATTCATAATGTATTTCATGTTTCTTTGTTGAAAAAGTATATTCATGACCCTACTCATATGATTGATTGGGACTTGGTGCAGGTGAAACCCGAGGGAGAGCTCCAGGTGGAACCCCTGTGCATTCTAGACCAGAGAGAAATAAAACTTCGGAACAGAGTCGTCGCTCAGGTAAAGGTGCAATGGAAGCACTTTAGTCCTGAGGAGGCCACTTGGGAATTGGAGGGAGATTTGTGGAAATCTCATCCAATCCTATTCCAGGAAAGGAATGAACACTAAGGATAGTATTTTACTGAAGGGGGAAAGGATGTGACATCCCTAAAAAAAAAAAAAAAAAAATTTGTGTGCTGGAAAATTATTTCCATTTTTGACAAATTCGAATCTCGAAAATTTTTGCCATTTATGGAAATTCCAAATTTCAAATTTAATAATTGTATTTAATTATTGTGACTGTTGGGCAGAGGTCTATTTGGACCCAACTAACTATTTGACTATGACACTTGTATCAAAACAGAATAATTATATTAACTGCAGGAGGACAAATGGAACAACCATGTTAAAATCAACTGACCATGACTCCATGAGTGGGGAACAAGTTGGAATGGCCTCTGGGCTGATGATTACAAGTGGAAAATCAGATATTTGGCCACTAGTAGCCCATGAAAATAAAAGATTAAAAAAAGCTGTGAAAATCCCAAAAGGAGGGAGAAGACTTGGGCAAAAATGGATAAATAACATATGCGAGGAGGCAGGATGCTACCAAGTATGTTGGGAAAGGATTCTCGAGCTCTCTTGTTGTTATGAACGTTGCGGATTGAGTGTGAGGCAAGAGGACTTTGCTGAAAAAGAATTGTCTTGTTGTTATGAACACTGTTGGGTAAGTGTGAGGCAAGAGGAGAACCGTTGGAATTGAAGGACATTGTTGAGGAGGATCTTCCATGTTCTCCCTCATGGATTCATGGTCAGGCTAGGGGGTGAATCAGGCAAGTGACTTTGGTTGCCCTATTCTACGGTTGGAAGGAACGTGGTTGTTCCCTTTGTCTTCCCATGGATTGGATTCAGATATGTTGATCTACCCCCTCTCTATTATGAATGACTATGTTTTTATTTCGATGTCTTATTAAATCCGAACTGGAATGATGTCCACTCTCTGTCTAAGTGATTTTTCTGAGGCATTGTATTGATTAAATTGGAACTGTAACGTTTTTCCATTTCTGTTTGTTATGGGGAATATATGTGAAGAACATCTGTAATTATATTTCTATGGAAAGACGAGATTAACGACAAAGAGGCAGATCCTCTCTGTAGATAAACCCCTAGGAAACCAAAACTCAGATCCCTCAGAACATCTTTATTAATGACCAATCTCTAATGGAATGATATTCTTAACTATGTATTTATGTAGATGCACAAATCTAGTACTGTTGACATTTAATGCATTAATTTAAAAGAGGCTCTAAGTGGATATTATAGAATTTACCCTATACAGAGAATTGTATCCTTTGTGCCCCTTTGTGTGTGTAAATTTCCTAAGTCCTTAGGCATTCGCAATTCTGTGAAGTAAAAGTATATTGTATCCTTCTACTCCCTCAATCTCCCAGAAACAAAAGTAAGATTTCTCCCAGAAAACGAAATTTGAGAGTACCCGAAAAGGTTAAAGACCAAGGAGTGATGAAAATAGTGTGAAAAGTTACAGTAGGAGCTTTCTCTCCCTTTGCATTTGTTTTTATTTCTTAACCTTTTTTTCGACAGGAACACTTAGTCCAACTTCCCTTTCGCCTTTCGGAGGTTCGTGTATATTGATGTATGGATTCTGAACTCACGAAGTTCCGAACCCCGAAACCCCGAAGCTTCCACTTTTCTCATTTTGGAGGTTGGTTACATGAGAGGTTTGGGGCATTTGAACTCATGAAGTTCCGAACCCCAAAACCCCGAAATGCGGGTCCCACCTTTTCGAAACTTCGGGAAATGTGTTGTGCTGTTGTTTGACATTTGAAACCCCGAAACCCCGAATTTTGAAATCTCGAAAATACAGGTCCCACCTTTATCTTTTCGGAACTTCGGGAAAGGTTTTGTGTTGTTGTTTTACATTTGAAACCCAGAAACCCCGAATTCTGAAATCTTGAAATATGGGTCCCACCTTTACCTTTTTGGAACTTCGGGAAATGTTTTGTGCTGTTGCTTGACATTTGAAACCCCGAAACTCTGAATTTTTGAAATCCCGAAATACGGATGTCACCTTACCTTTTCGGAATTTTGGTAATTGTTGTGTATTGACGATCGACTGTTGTACTAACGAAATCCTGAACTCTTAAATCCTGAAGTGTTGGTCACTCCTCATGGTTTTGCGAGTGGTTGTGTGTTTATATTAGACTCTTGAACTCGTGAAGTGTTGAATCCCGAAACCCCAATCGGCGGGTCCCACTTTCCTTTTTTACCTTTCAGGAGTTGTGGTGTGTGGATCCTGAACCCCGAAACCCCGAAGTACCGGGTCCACAATGTTCCCTCTTTCTCTCATTTTTGGCAAACGACACAGCCCCTTTGTTTCATTTTGTGTTCGGCACTTATAATCGTCGAAGCCTGATTGACCTCGGTTATGTTTCACAAACTGTAGAAACCTAGAAGAAACTTATTGTTATGGGAACCACTCTAATAATGTAATGAATGGACTGGTAAAAGAACGTTGGAGAGTCTTCATCCCGGATAGAGGTATGGAAGTAACAGACCGTTTTACAAGTAGATTGAATTACAAACAGAGGGTAATTTTTTTTATGTAGGGTTTTGGTCATAAAACCCCAAAGTTGCTTGTATTGTTAAGACGATGGTAGTGTTATAGATACTAGCAGATAAGAGAGTAATTATAATTTTCAGGATCTTAATTAAACATTGAGGTGATGAGTAAATACTCATTATATCGTCGATTAGAAAACTTAAGTTGAATGGGAAGGACAGTCGACGACAATAAGGACTCTAACAAACCTTCAGACTCAAGCCTTCTAACAGAAAGCTTACTTTCTTGAGATCTCAAAACCTTTCAAGGATACAAATATTTTTGAGGTACATTACAAAGGACATCTACTATACCCAATTTGGTTTCCTTGAGTATAATAATGGTTGTTTTTTCAAGTTGCATCAATTAATTTAAAGCTTCATGTTTATTCCTACTTCCCAAACCCCTACAATTCTAGGAAATTGTCTTGAGAATTCTTACTTGGTTTGTGAGACCCCCCTATGGTAGGATCTTTCCACTTGCAGATTTCATAGGCTTGGATCCCATTGCATAATTTTCCAAGACTTTCAATTTCCCTAAATATTTATCTTTTTCTATTTATGTTTCTCTTCGATCTTTTTTAGTAGGCCTACCTCGTTTCTTTTGTGTTGCTCTTCCGTTGGATCCCTTGAAGGTTCTTCATCAGATTTTGTTGAATGTTGAGAATCCTTGGCATTTGAATCTTGGGAAGAGGTTGAACGATGTGTATCAAGGGGGGTCTCATTTCCTTCATTTTTCTCCTTGTTCCCTTCAACATTCTCCATATTTTCCCCGAGGGGATCAAAGAAGGCTTCCCCATGCTTAATTTTATCTTCTACTTGGTCTAGAATGGGTTCACCTTGGGACAATATTACATACCAGTTTTTTGATGCAATGGGTCCTTAATTATGTCTAACATTATTGTTAGGGTTGTTTCCAATGCGCTCCATTCTTGCTTCTTTGGGAGGATTCAACAATTGTTCTTGTATGCGAGGGTTTCCATTGGTTATTATTATTACTTCTTTGAAGGGGTTTCCATTGGTTATTATTATTACTTCTTTGAAGGGGTTTCCATTGTTTATTTTCATTTTTTTATCTCTTTTTCCTCAGGATCTTTGTTTGGACAAATCTGGACAAAGTTCTCATACTCATCGTAACGTTTTCATTTGAACGAGATACTTTCATAGTCCACTTGTGGCAAGCATTTCAAGTTGTCAATTGATAGAAGGATTGATTGTCTCATCCCTTTTTCCAAATCTACTTCAACAGAAAAGAAAGCACAGGAAAACATTTACACCTTTGGTATTGCACAGTCTATATATTTACCCAAAGCATTTTCTATAGATATTAAAGTGCTACATCATTCCACAATGAAGAGGTAGGTGATGAAGCCTTAACCAAATCAAACCCGTAGATGTGATTATGGGAGACACAAGTTACACTGAGAAGATGAATCTAGATAACTACTTACATTATTTGTTGTGCGTCCCAAAGAACGGAATAAGTATGAAAAGCTGCTGTAGGGTCGAACCACAAGTAAAATTGTTGCTGTCTCTTTCCCTGTCCTTGAGAATAGATATTCGTATGCATAATATAGGGATCACCAGAAAGGTTCCCCAGGAATTCAAAGTCTATTTCGTCATGGTTAGAACCCTGAGAGGAAAGCTGCAAACGGGACAGTACTGGTTAAACCAGAATATTATATAATAGCTTGAAATAAGTCAACATGAAACATCTCTTTGATCCCAAACAGTAATTTAAATTGTAGGGAACCTTGACTTTGTTAGACGTACGTAGAATGTAGTGACAGTGCCAGCAGAACTTCCAGGTACCAGCTTCATTTGCAAGTCAAATTTTCCGAACAGATACTCTTTCTTGGATTGAAACGACGAACCTGTGTGTTGAGCAGCGTTAATAAAATTATATTGAATAACATCTCCTATACTTGCTGTAAGAAAAACAGATGGATATATACCATGCTGAAGAAAGTGAATTATTGAACTGTAGACGTACCTGATGCCTTGTCTAGAGAAAGCTGCATTCGGCGGCCATTTTCAAGTATGGTCGCTTCCCCATGTGATGTCAAAGTCATTGTAGAAAGTCGCTGAAACGCATGAAAATAAGAATATCACTGCAACCACTGCACAGGGCAGCGCGATGCAATATTTCGCCATCGCCAAAATAATATGTCAATGAAATTTTACTATGAATAGATTAGATGGACAGATGAGATGAGGAGAAGAATAGCTTGCACTGAAGAGTGTTATTGTCGAGACTGACGAAGAGCTAGGGTTTGGGGTGTAATTTCAATAGATTGATAAATAGTGTTAATGTCGTGAGAGAATGGGCAGATGAGGAAATATGTAAGGAAGGAGGAGGCAAGGTCAGTTTGTATGCGTTGGATTGAAGATCGTGTAATTAGGAGCTGTTGCCAGCTTGTCTCAATATCATAACCAAATTTTTATATCGATTGGAGGTGGGATTTCATCTGTGATTTAAATAGATTGAATGAGGTGGGAAATATCTAAGAAGGGTGGAGGAGGCAATGTCAGTTTGTCTGCGTTGTATTGAAGATCTTATACATCCAGAAATGAATCTCATGTTCTGGTAATTAGGAAGAACTGTTGCTACATCCAGCTCGAAGATCTTATACATCCAGCTTGTTTCAATATTCTTACAATCAATGGAAGCGTTAACTTTATTTGTACATGTGAGACTCTGGACGTGGTCGGAAAAACAATTATATTATCCATCAATTTGCGGGAATCTAGCATTGATCGAAGTCTTGCCTGTTGGCTACTAGTGTTAGTAGCACGCACCTGCCATTTTCGATGATTTAGTATTCTAATGGAAATCAGTGGGTCGAAATAAAGAATGGAAAGACCAACAAATTTCGTTTTCGAGAGGCTGAACCCGTATTCTTGGTGAACTATCGAAAAGATAAATTTATTATACAGATCACTGATACCAGTTGAGGCACAGCTTGGAAGTTGTATGACTACATACCACTACTCCTATTGTACCTACCTTGTTTTTAAGGTTATATATATATAGTTTGGGGTTATATATATATATATATATATATATATATATATATATATAGTTTGGAGTTTTTTTTAGTAAATAAGTTTCAAGATTTTCATATTACTATTTTTAATAGTAAATATTTAGATTTTGAGATGCACCCTTTTTCCATGATTTAATATTCTAATAATGAGGCTAAACCCGTCTTCAAACAGATAATGATACCGCGTCCCAAGTTGGAGTTGATAATGATACCGCGTCCCAAGTTGGAGTTGGATTACTCGATACCACTATTGTTATTGGACCGATCTCTCACATAAGGGGATGTCAAGAAATATCACAATCACACCTTGACAGTGGAGGTCCAAATGAGAGTAAACGAATCAAGAGGCTCATTAATATGGACGAACGAGTGATTAGTTCTCTAGCCACCAACATTATCCCCACAGGCTTGCAAAAACATGAGCAAGCAGTCCACTCTCTAGAACTAGCCATCAACCCCTGGTTAAGATTCATAAATCTCAAAATCATCTAGAAGTGAAATAAATCAAATCTACCCAAACATCCAACAAATAACCAAGGGAATTAGTAGTCAAAATATAGATATAGGGTGTGGGGGAGCATCCCTTCCTAATCAACCACTGGAGAAAAATACAGAGAGAGTGGGTATTACTCACCACAACAAAAGCCAAGGCACAACAAAATAGGGTGTTCAATCATAAACCCATATAGGAAAACATGTTAAGTACCAAATACATGGAAATAGAATCACCACACAAGATACACCCGACAATAACAAAAATCTCTTTTATTAATATGAAACCCATAGGGTAGGGAAACACCTTACAATTGATCCTTTTAAGGAATGGATCCAATCATGATCACATGCCTCTTCAAGGGGGGATCTCTTAATGAGAATTCAATGCATTTCTAAAACAACATCATAAAGAGGATCACTGAAATAAACACAATCAAAAGGTACCCAAAATTTTATCCTCGGAAACCCTCATGGGGGAGAAAACCCAACAAAACTTCTTGAATAATCGATTGTCAATACAATGCCAAGACTAAGACCAAAACACCAAGAATAAATTAGGACTGAGCATGCGCCTCTCTTCTCCTTCCTCCTGCAACTGCAACTTCCTTCAAAACATGCGCATTAGATGAGTGAGTGAGTGTATGAACAAGTGAGGTTCCATCCTCACTTATAAATACTTGTTGAGGAGGCACTAGGGTTATGTCTATTCACTAAGTAGGGACGACTTCTTCAAAGAGTGGTTAAAACCACTTTATAAACCCTAGGGGCGGACTTTACAAATACCACCATATAAATATGGTTTTCCCAATCCACAAAAGGGGATTTGTTCTTATACAAGACCCAACATGATCAATCCACAAAAGGAGATTTGATCTATAATATAATAACTCAAATATAATTAGAATATTCTTTGAAGTTACAATATTTCAACACTCCCCCTTAATGAGAAGGGTATTCTACTGACATAACCCAATACAACATCATTAGGAGAGAGAGAGGGAAACATCATCATCGACATCTGGAACACTGACAGGCATATCTAAAAATCATCGAAATTTGTTCTCATCATCAATATCATCATCTTTCACAACATGGATCTAGAATAGCATCATCATCATCAACAACATGAAGCTGAAACATCAAAATCATTTAGCATAAATCTAGAACAACAATATCACCAACCCAAGGATGGTACACCATCATCAACAACACCAAGCTAATACAACATCATCAATAGCACGAGGCTGATACAACATCATCAACAACACGAGGTTGATACAACAACATCATCAACACGAGGCTGAGACAACAATATCATTAGCACGAGGTTGAGACAACAACATCATCAACACAAGGCTGAGACAACAACATCATCAACATATGGAAACATAATGAGGTAGGTGCAACAACAACATTTTGTGGTACTCTAACAAACCATCCTTACCGGACCTTCGAGATCTACCCAGGAATCATAAGATTCCCTAGGATATAAAATCCTAACAACCTACCGCGTGGTACTTTGACAAGTCATCCTTATCAGACCTTCATGATCTTCCCAGGAATCATAAGATTCCCTAGCTGGCATATACATGCACACATACTCTAATAGACTGTCCTTACTGTACCTTTGGGATCTTCCCAGGGATGATCAATCCCCTAGGATATAAAATCCTAATGGAGGTACCCATTGTTGGTCAGGATACTATAGTATCATCAACACCACTCCCCCTTTCCAGGGAGGTCCTTTTGGAAAACACTAAGCTTGTCTCAGAAGTACTCAAACTTCACACGATATAGAGGCTTGGTCAACACATATGGAACCTGCTTATTTGTGTCAACATATTGGAGCTTTACAACTCCCCTCTACACCATATCATGAATGTAGTGATACTGAATCTCTATGTTCTTTGATTTATCATGGAACACTGGGTTCTTCGTCATATTTATACAAATCTGGTTATCACATAGAATCACGGTGGCTTCCATATTGAGATCGAATAGACCTATCAACAACTTTTGAATCCATATGGCTTCACAACTGGCAGAACATGTTGCAATGTATTCCGCTTCAGTGTTGTGCTGAGAGAAATAATAGATTGCTTCCTACTTTTCCATGAGTCATGGCTGACCCCAGACTGAAACAACATCTTGAATTTCTCTTTCTATCAGAAGCACTTCTAGCCCAATTTCAATCAGTATAACCATACATTTTGAAGTCATGATCTCCAGTATAACAGAGACCATAATCCAACGTACCCTTAAGGTATCTCATCACATGCTTTACAGCTACAAGGTGAACTCGTCTGGGCTCTACTAGATACTGACTCAAGGTGTTCACAAAAATCATATATATGGCTTGGTATTTGTCAAATACATCAACGAATCAATAATATGTTTGTATAGAGTAGCATCATCCAACTCTGACGAAGTATCAACCAGGAGCTTTAAATTTGTTTCCATGGTGTGTTCATGGATTTACATTCTAACATGTCAAATCTCCTCAGTATTTCAACTGCATACTTCCCTTGGTTAAGGAATATCTTCTCTGGACTCTGCCAAACTTCAAGACCTAATAAATAATTCATCAGGCCTAGGTCTTTCATCTCAAACTCTGCAGAGAGCTTCTTCTTACAATCTGTGATGAGATTTTCTCCTCCCGTTAAGAATAAGTCATCCATATACAGTAGCAATATAATTGGCTCATCATTCATAACCTTGAAGTAAAGGTTAGAATCAACTTTACTCTTGGTAAATCCTAGACTTGTCAGGAAACTATCAATTCTGCCATACCAAGCTCTAAGAGATTTCTTTATCTCGTACAAATCTTTTTTCAACCTAAAGACATGAGTCTTTCTATCTTCAACTTCAAACCCTTGTGGTTGTTCTATATACACTTTTTTCAATAACACCATTTAAGAAGGTTGTTTTCACATCCATCTGGTGTAACTTCCACTTCATCTTCGCTACAAGAGCTATGATGGTTATGATAGAAGTGTATCTTGCTACAGGATAAAATGTCTCTTCATAATCAAAACCTTCCTTTTGAGTTACATTACAAGTGTATTTGGATACAATAGAAAATGTCTCTGATGGTTTTGATAGAAGTGTATTTGGCCCCAGGCCCGTCTCTCCTCCAAGGGCCCTAGTCTCTAGTTTTTTGGGCCAGAGTAGTATTAGTAGAAGTTCCATCCTCTAGCCAACCCTTAGTGGAATTAGATCCTAGTTCGGAAGAGGATTATTTTAACATTCACTAGGATTTGAACATTCTGCAGTGTCTCATCTTTAATCTCTGTAGCACAATGGCATATCTCTAATTCTGTATGGAACTTATGGATCAACAAATCTCTACACTAATTACCCTAAATGAACGACCAATCCCTTAGTAAACCAAGCCTATTCTTCTAGCGCAAGATGCGGTTCTTCTCTAGGTCCCTATTTGTCTTCCTCGAGGCGATCTGGGCACCTATTTTCGAAGGGCTCCATCTCATGAAAGTACACTCTAAAGGTTTCTTTGTTTGAATGTTCAACTAAAATTTTCTTAGCCTTACAGTAGTCAATTATGTATTGTTCATAGTTTTAGTCAACTCAATTCTGTTCACTAGGCTATTGTGTAAGCTTATTTGTAGAATATGTGAGACATCTATGATTATAAGTTGCTCATGAGCAGGGTTGGTTTCCGGATTTTGGCAACCCTGTCTCCAGGATGATGTATGCATCTTTTTGGGATTCCATAGCAGGTAATAAAATTTCTTACTTAAAAAAAATATTTGTGAGTCATTGATATATATCCATATGTTTCTGGGGAAAAACAAATATACATATTTTTTTTGTATTGTCAAAATCAGAAACAACCTTTCCCAAAAATCCGGCAACAACCTTACCCAACAATGAAAAATTCATCGCTTTCTACCATTGGATCTAACCCCTTTGGGCCCATAATTTCTTGAATTTCTTTATTTTTTAAATTAATATATTTATGATTTTTATTATGAAAACCAAAATACACCTCTTAGTTTCTTAGGTTCTCTATGGTTAGGATTTTTTTTCAGGGGAAGCCAACAAAAGAACCGGATTTTTGGGAGACAGCCCCTTTTCTAGAATCTCTTCAACAAACTTTTTATTTTTAATGAATTTTTTTTATAAGTGAGTTTTTTTAACATTATGTGGTTTATGTGTTTTTACTTGGACTTTAACATTATGTGGTTTATGATACCGCGTCCCAAGTTGGAGTTGGATTACTCTATACCACTATTGATATTGGACCGATCTCTCATTCATATATATATATATATATGTGGATGATGCAGCGTGCCAAGTTGGAGTTGGATTACTAAATACCACTATTTGCAACATCGGATCTAATCTATCGGAACCTAAGTGTCTGTCTATAGATAGTCAGTCCACATCCCCGGCTCGAGAGTCCAGTTCCTTGATTAATAGGGTAAGGTCAACCCAGCGTTGGTCCTGATCAACCCGGTTCCTCAAATCGATTCCCATTGAGCTTGAGCTTTCCCTTTTCGCTTGAGCACTATTTGTATTGTATTGGACCGATTATATATATATATATATATATATATTTGGATGGAGTCTTTTAAATAAATAAGATTAATTATATATGTATTTTTTAATATTATTATATATATAAAAATATTTATAACAGAGAAAAAACAATACATAGGTTATAGATAGAAGGTAATATTTATATAAAAAATATAGTTAGAATATATAGGTCATAGCTAGAAGGTAATATTTATACACAAAAATATAGTTAGAAGGTATATTCAAAGAGGACATTACATCTTTTTAGTTAAAGAAATTAAAAAAATAATAAAATTTGAATAATTATATGTATTTTTAGTGAAAGAAATTAAAACAATAATAAAATTTGAATAATTATATGTATTCAATGGTTTGACATTTTTTTCATTAAGAAATTAAGAAAAAGCTAGTAAGTACATATAGATAAGTTTTTGACAAAATGCAAACAAAGAGCTAATGGTGTTTCAAAAACATATATACAATAAATTTTTCATTAAATAAATGAGATCAAAATCCGTAAGCATTGCCAAACTCCATTGAGTGAGGAGCTTATCAAATATTTGGAATCACCTAATAATGCCACCTTCATGCAACCTCCCCTGCAAAATGGTTGGATGCTCAAATTGAATAAACTCCCAACAAGACCTCAAAAGAGAACAATCCTAAAGGAGTTGCTTCATTATTTGTACATTGGTTTCATGCTTAGATTGAAAAAACTCCCAACATGACCCGGCAATAGAACAATCCCAAAGGAGGTTCTTCATTATTTGCAGCTTGAGGTGGAAAGAGAAAATCCCATCTGAGAGATTTCTTTTTACCAATTGTGACGTGGTAAGAAGGCCCTAGTAAATTACTAGCCATGGAAACACTCATAGTCTGTAGCTAGCCTGAATCAAACTCACATTATGTAATCGCTTCATCCACCATCTCTCCTCATTATTAGACACCCATTGTGAATTAATAATAGGGTTGATATCATGTTGTTGATGAAGAAGATAGTACAACCTATGATAATCATACAGGGTCAAAATGTGCCCAAAGATTCACTCCCATTCATGCTAAAAGGGGTGAAGCATGTTTATATTCATTTTGAACAACTTCTCCTATAGAATGAGATTGATAATCTTGATAAAAATATGTTGATCCACAAACGATAGAGCAAACTCACAATAATTTAATCGTCGATGCTTCTAAGAATGAGCATTGACATCCCATAAATCGCTTTAGTAAAAAATATTCTTCTTATTGTTTCCCTTGAAGATGAGGAATGCCTGCAAAAAATGTGCCTTGCACCTTACAACTCCAAATTTATCTTCTGGCCAAATCTCATCCCACTCAACTACCCGACATCTACCACCATGACAATCTATCTACCTTCACCCATGCTATGCATATACCTCTGATAATAAAAGAATCCAAGATCTCGAATCTATGAGGATCTAAAGTTATATCACACAATCCAAAAGATCCCCCAATCCTACCAATACATTGTGTCATGAGAAGACGATGTTTTAGTAATACTTACCCAAAAGATCATCTCTCCAGATAGTAGACCACCCATTTGGCATATACGATGCTACCTTGAGACAAAATCTCCATTAACCCTATACCTTTTTCATCCTTGGGCATTGCAAACATTCCAAGGTACCATAGGGAGGCCTGAAACCCCATTGTAATTGACCCATAAGTACAAACTTAGAAGATGTTCCAATATGTCAAACTAAACCCTATTAGGAAGCCAACGAGATACATAATAAATATGTGAGGCCTGAATAATCGTTCTCACAATAGTCAACTTTCCAACAAATCGAAGGTATTTGTATTACCAAAAAAGGATTTTATGCTACAGACACTCAAAACACCAATCCCACATAGCCACCTGAGAAATATCCTCACATAAGGGGATGCCAAGAAATATCACAATCAAACCTTGACAGTGGAGGTCCAAATGAGAGGAAAGAAATCAAGAGGTCCATTAAGATGGACGAACGAGTGATTAGTTTTCTAACCACCAACATTATCCCCAGAGGCTTAGAAAAACATGAGCAAGCAATACACTCTCTAGCACTAGCCTTCAACCTCTAGTTAAGATGCATAAACAATAGAGAAACTATCTCAAAATCATCTAGAAGTGAAATACCTCAAATCTTCCCCTACAAATGGGAAATATCCAACAAATAACCAAAGGAAATATTAGTCAAAAAATAGATATAGGGTGTGGCGGGCATCCCTTTCTAATCAACCATTGGAGAAGAATACACAGAGAGTGGGTATTACTCACCACAACAAAATCAAAGGCACAAGAAAATAGGGTGTCGATCATCCCCACATGCTTCAATAATAAACCCCTATAGGAAAACATGTTAAGTACCAAATATATGGAAATAAAATCACAACACAAGATACAATGGATAATACAAAAAATCTCCTTTATTAATATGAAACCCATAGGGTAGTGAAACACCTTACAATTGATCCTTTTAAGGAATGGATCCAATCATGTTCACGTGCCTCTTCAAGGGGGAAACCTCCTAATGAGCTATGCTCCAAATACAATACTTCTTCAATCATTCCCACTACATTGTTTACACCCCTTTGTACAATACTACCTACCACCTAAGATAATTGTAAAGGAGAAACCTTCTAGTAAGCCCTCTTACATTTATTGTGTTCACACTAGGCCATATTTACTAAAAATATCCTTCATACAGAAAAATATATATCTACTATGATTCCCCTTTGGTAGGTACCCTATATTATTCCCCTAGCTATATTTCATTCCATCCCCCTTAGTAAATCAGCGTCCTCAATGTTTGTTATGAGGAAGTACAACCATATACCAGGGTTCCATCCATAAGTGTGGACCATAATGTTGAAGTAGGTTGGAGAACCAGGGTCCCATGTAGAAGTGATATCCACCATTTTGAATTAGTCCAATATACACTGTAAACTTGGGTCTCGTGTCCACGTGCTCATGTGAACTCCCCATGGAAGATATCGGGACAATAGTCAGCTAAAAATGGTATGCTAAATATATACATTGGACATGTGGATCCAACTATGTAAATCCATCCAAAAAATAATCCACTAGTACTGGAGAATAAGAAAATGAAAAATAATATTCAGAGAAGGATTTTGACTGCTCTCTAGGATGTGCTCTACATAAGGTGGAGTAGAGTCATCAAATAGAAGATGAAAATGGTTTTCATCCTAGAAATGATAACTATCCATATACCAATCAACACAATTATCCTTGAAATCATACGAGGCATATTTTTCATGATTATATTCTTTTTCAATGTCCTCCATAATATACCTCTCTTGCATTTTAACTAAGGTCTCTTGAATATTTCATAAATTGTCTTTTATGCTCTCAATATCTCAAAGAACCTTGTTGAGGCCCACGAGGAGTTGAGAGATAATATTCATTGGAAGAACCACATATAATATACCAAAAAAAATACCTCAAAATATTCTACCCAATGAAGTTGATTTGGAATCAATATGGGCACCCCCTCAAAATTTATGAGCTTTGCAGTCTCACGCTTGTCACAAAAAAACCCTAAGAATTTGTTGATTTTAAATCGATGATATCTTCACTTTTGGAGCTTCAATTTGGATGATTGTTTTTTTGAAATTGGCTGATTTTGTGAGAGGAAATAATATCTATAATTGGTTTGGGAAAATTATATAGAAAATTCTATAGAAATATACAAAATCGCGTGGTCTCCCTTGGAAAAACCCTGAAAAATCATAAATTTTAAATCAACGATATATTGACCTCTTGAACTCTGATTTAGACGACTGTTTTTTTTTTAAATTGGTCACTTTTCTGAGAGGAATTCATATATGAAACCAATTTATGCAAATTATCTCAAAGAATATATATTATTTTATTTTATTGTCGCATCCCTCTTTCTTCTTCTTTTGAAAACCTACAAAATAGAAAAACTTTGCCACTTTTTTAGGCCAAAGAAAGTTCTTTGATACAACTTGTTAAGTACCAAATATATGAAAATAAAATCACCACACAAAATAAAATGGATGATACAAAAAATATCCTTTATTAATATGAAACCCTTACGGTAATAAAACACCTTACAACTAATCCTTTTAAGGAAGGGATCCACTCATGTTCACTTGCCTCTTTGAGGGGGAAACCTCCTAATGAGATATGCTTAAAATAAAATAATGTTTCTATCATTCACATTACATTGTTTACACCCATTTATATAATACTACCTATCACCTAAGAATGTTTCAGAGGAGGAACCTTCTAGTAAGACCTCTTACATTTATCGTGTTCACACTAGGCCTTATTTACTAAAAGTGACCTCCATACATAAAAATACATATCTACTATGATTCCCCTTGGGTACCCCCCTAGGTACCCCATATTATTTCCCTATCTACACAACACAACATATAGGTAATGAAATCTTAATCAATCTGATCATAAGATTTATCAAAATCAATTTTAATGAAAACATCTTGCTATATAGACTTTGTAACCCACTCCATGGCCTCACAAAAGAAGTCATTGTGTCTAGAACAATAATAATAATAAATATTCTAGAAACAACCACATTAATAATATTAATGTTTGTGTATACATTGATATGCATATACTTAGCATGTTAATAATGTCTATTTTTTTACGGAATATGATAAATATATGTCTATAGATATATATAGACACATTAATATTATTAGTATGGTTTTTACTAGTAATTGGATGGGTAGAGAGATATTTTTAAATATTAATTTTTTTCCAAGGAAAAAAAATTGTATTTTTATTAATATAAAAAAAATACATAGTCATATGTCTATGGCATTCATAATTTTTGTTGAGTCTGTTACAAGAAGTTTGTATGTCTAATCCATCATCACAAAAATATAAAGTTTGTTTATAATTAGTTACATCTATAACCCCTTAAAAAAATGATTCAAATTAGTACGTTAAACATTCATACTGTAAACTATGAATGTCCATCATTATACAAAATCTTAGATAAAACACTAAAAATATTGAATATTATGTCCATGGTTCATGATTATATTTTGCAGTGTGTCCATACTAGATTACTGAAATGATCCATGTTCCTTACACAAATCCATGTTTTGGGAGCCTGTCAGCAACACTATTCTTGCCCCTCTAAATATGAGACCGAGATGTATACTAGAAGGATGTAAGTAGATTTTGAACTTTTTCATACAAGGGATGTAATGTAAAATTCCTGAGGAAAATTTCTTTGAGCATCCATTTTATAACCAATGTTGAGCCTCCAAAGATTGTAATTGGATTACACCAAACTCTTGTGTTAGTTTCAGAACTAGCTTTAAATCCATCATTTCATAGAAATTATCGGTTTCTTGATTAATTCCATCTTTAAAATAAATATTGTGATATGAAGATAGGTATAATATGCCTTATAAATCTCCCTTAGAGGAATTCCCCTATGAAGCACCACCAATAAAATCACATGGAATATTTTTATTTATTTCTACTTCACCTTGGCTACGAGGGATAGTTTTTTCCTGCACTTTTGGTTGGGAATTTAACATATTTATATCCTATACAATGTATTTGAGAGGAAGTGTCTCTTAATATTCAAACAACTTTATATTTATTGCAAGTCATATTCCCCAGGATCTTTTGAGAGTAGTGCTATGAATTTGGAAGTCTCCTTTCTATTGCACCATGTTTTGAAGGCCTCTTTGAGACTTATTCCTTCTTAGAATTTCCCAATACCTATTAAACTTTCCACTTATTTTCATTCATCCTTGGAGGATGGGCATTCCAACATGAGGTGAGTAATAGTTTCTTTTACTTGATGACATTCATAGCACCATCCTGGCCCTATAAAATTCATCTTCTAGAGAACATTCCTTGTCAGCGCATTGTTGAATAAACTCAACCACATAATGAATCTTGTTTTTTGTGGGACATTTTAATTTCAACATAATTCTCCACCACCACATATGTTAGTATTCTCTTCCTTCTTCCACTATTTTTTTATAGCCTAATATAGGAACATGTGCTCTAGCAGGATTCAAATACCAAATTAGTTGGTCACATTCCTCCTTGAGTCTAACATTGATGTTTATTAGGAGGCATGTATACCTTTTCCATTCCTCTGCATACTCTGCCCCCAATCCAATTTATTCCCACATTAACTAGTATTGGTGACAAGTAGTGTTCCTTCACCAGTTTTCAACTTGTTGAATATTGAAGTAACCTTTGTTCCCAAGTTATTGAATCAGCTAGAGTGGAAGCATGTGCTTACCTTTTCTCCCTAACCAGGGGTTAATACCAATTCACAATTTATCCCCTTTTCCAATTTTAGAAATCAACCAGATGGAAAGTATATATGATAAATTTTTAAATTATTGAGGAATTTATTTTGTTGTTTTATAGGAATTTTGATCATGTCCTCCACTATAATAGGAATTTTATCTCAGATCTTGTATACTCATGGATTATATAAAAAAATTGAATTTTAACTTCCTTCATTAGGGATTGATTATCTTCCTCATTGATGAAGCTAGGGAATGAGTTTGGCATCCTGGTCACTTCTTCTATTATAGCTTGAGATTCTTCCATGAAAAGGGAGGGAAAATGATTTACACCTTCAAATATTTTGTCCTTGAAATTTGTATCCTAGGTACCATCTCCCTTCTATGTTTTCCAATCCAAGTTTATATTATTTCTATAGTTTGCATACCTATGAAATAATTTTCTGTTCTCATCACCAACCTATAGCCATAATGGCCCTCTCATAAGTTTCCACTCTTTCTCTTTTTCCAAAAGAAATATTATCCTTTTATCTTCTAGTAACTTTACTTTGATTTTAGGTTACTCACTCAAATAGAAAAATCCTTCACTATTATAGAGTACCTCCAATATTTATTATACTTATCGAAGAACCCTATCATATTTCATCCTTTTGTCCCTTTCCCAATTAGCAACCACCTTTTTTTCCTCTTTTAAGTTTTGGTGAAATTAAATTTGAGTAGATTCTCGTAGATTTCTATTATAAGGTTTCCAAACAACTTTGATTTTTTTTCACAAAATCCTTCACCCTCATCCACTCAATATTTAGTTTGAGAGACTCTTAGCAATTATGGCTTCTCCATGTATTTTGTTACCAAGTGGGAGATGATTTAGAAGGTTCAATATCTAAAATATCATCTCTTTTCCAATTTTCTAATGAAATAACTAGACAATTCATTTGAGCAGTCGGACCCTAGAATTCTAATTCTCCTACTTGGTGAAATTAAAATCACCCCCTATCACAATCAATCAATTTTGTACACTTTCCATTTTGAAAACCGTATTCCAGTAATCCACCATGTCCATGTAAGGGCCATAAACATTCAACATTGTGATACATTTCCCCTTATCTAGAGAGAAAAAGGAGGTCCCTAATTCTATAGGAAAGACTCGACAATTAGTGAGGGTGAAGGAGAATTTATTCCATCTAGTCACATTCCCACTTAACCTCTTAATGGCATCTATAAAATATAATTCCAAATTACTTAACAGTTTAGAGAGATCTTGATTTATACTTTCCCCATCTAACATTGCCTCTTGCAACATAATAATAGAAGGTTTGATATTATCAACTAATCTTTTAACAACCAAATTCTTTGAGAGGTTGGCCAACTCTCTTCAATTGAGGGTTTAAAAAACCATTTGGAACCCTCAATTGGGGAATTTTCTCTAAGATATTCAATTAAGGCATGGGGTATCCACTTGGTGAACCTGTGACATAGTGTGTTCATTCATGGGATATTCAATAATACCTCTAATTGTTAGAAAAACAAGATCGCGAAGCAATAAAATAAAATAAAAATGCAGAAATAAAACACAGAAGATACACAATACAATAGAGACACAGATATACATGGTTCACCCAGTGTGGGATACATCCACCGAAGAAATTTCCAGGTCCTTCCTTATTATTATCCAATAAAATGAAGGGATACAACCTACATCATACCCGTTGTAACTTCCTCTTCTACCTCTCACAGTCTCCTCTCTCAAAATACAATATTAGTGATAATCCGCAACTGCAATACAATTCCCTAATAAAAGAAGGTTTCCTTCTAGGGAAAAAACCATAAAATAACTTATACCATCAGATATGAGACCTTATAATGAACGGTCCAGATTGACTATGAAATTATAGTATTTTACAAGGCATTTTTTCCAAAAATTTCACTTCGAGGGCGCTTCCCCCGAATCCCCCACTAGGGGGGGCTACAAAAATTGTCGTCGCCCCCCCTTGGACCCCCCTGGTGACAGTTGTGGGGGTGTAATCCCCCCCACAACCCCCCATTAGAGAATCGGATCCAAGCACGGCTGAGACAAACCTATGAATCAGGAAGATAATTAGGCTCCACAACCAACACTAATATCACTAGATATTGATATATACCTCCCAAAATCCTTTTGTTGAACCTTCTCCCAATACATGTTTCCAATAATAAAACCCCATTTTTTATGAAATACCCCTTTTTATACGCCCCCCCAATACCTACAATATATTGACTCTATTTTTTACAATTTTAAACCCCCCTTTATTAATGAACATGATAAGATATTGATCAATAAGGTGAAGCCCCCGTGAATTAAGGACAATTGTTTTCCACACCCTAGTTTAATGGATGCTTGTTTTTTTTTCCATATACATGAAATATTTCCTTCCCCTTTGATTGGATTTGTGTACTTTCTCTTCAAGAAAACCTAATCTCGGTACTACCTTTCCTAGAAGATTGAGGGTGTCTTTCCTTCTAGGTCTCAAATTGTATTTGAATGGTTACAAAGGATTGGATTCTCAAGTGCTCTTTCCATATAGAGTGCAGTCAATAATAGGGTCTGTAGGGGGACCTTCTGGTGCTTGTACAACACCCAAACCCTCTACTTTCTAGGTACATGTATGACGGTCGGTGGTTTGGGATTTTTATATGAGTTAAACTAGGTAGAAAATTACTCAAGGGTTCCATTTTTTTGGATCCAACCTCATTTCCCCAAGTCTCAAAAATAATTTATTTTGAAAAAAAACTTGTATTCATAGAGTGATATATATGGGTCTTACCCAAAATTGTGTTGTCCTCCTTAGTTTTGTTGACCGCATCTAGGCTAGGTTCTTT
>JZKD02S1660925.1:603653-643129 GCA_000966675.3 Picea glauca | reverse complement strand
AGATATTCAATTAAGGCATGGGGTATCCACTTGGTGAACCTGTGACATAGTGTGTTCATTCATGGGATATTGAATAATACCTCTAATTGTTAGAAAAACAAGATTGCTAAGCAATAAAATAAAATAAAAATGCAGAAATAAAACACAGAAGATACACAATACAATAGAGACACAGATATACATGGTTCACCCAGTGTGGGATACGTCCACTGGAGAAATTTCCAGGTCCTTCCTTATTATTATCCAACAAAATGAACGGATACAACCTACATCATACCCGTTGTAGCTTCCTCTTCTATCTCTCACAGTCTCCTCTCTCAAAATACAATATTAGTGATAATCCACAGTTGCAATACAATTCCCTAATAAAAGAGGGTTTCCTTCTAGGGAAAAAACCATAAAATAACTTATACTGTCAGATATGAGACCTTATAATGAACGGTCTAGATTGACTATGAAATTATAGTATTTTACAAGGCAATTTTTCCAAAAATTTCACTTCGGAGGCGCCTCCCCCTGAATCCCCCGCCAGGGGGGGGGGGGCTACAAAAATTGTCGTCGTCCTCCCTTGGACCCCCCTGGTGATAGTTGTGGGGGGGGTAATCCCCCCCACAACCCCCCATTAGAGAATGGGATCCAAGCACGACTGAAACAAACCTATGAATCGGGAAGATAATTAGGCTCCACAACCAACACTAATATCACTAGATATTGATATATACCTCCCAAAATCCTTTTGTTGAACCTTCTCCCAATACATGTTTCCAATAATAAAACCCTATTTTTTATGAAATACCCCTTTTTATACGCCCCCCCCAATACCTACAATATATTGACTCTATTTTTCACAATTTTAAACCCCCCTTTATTAATGAACATGATAAGATATTGGTCAATAAGGTGAAGCCCCCATGAATTAAGGACAATTGTTTTCCACACCTTAGTTTAGAGGATGCTTTTTTTGTTTTCCATATACATGAAATATTTTCTTCCCCTCTGATTGGATTTGTACTTTCTCTTCAAGGAAACCTAATCTCGGTACTACCTTTCCTAGAAAATTGAGGGTGTCTTTCCTTCTAGGTCTCAAATTGTATTTGAATGGTTACAAAGGATTGGATTCTCAAGTACACTTTCCATATAGAGTACAGTCAATAATAGGGTCTGTAGGGGGACCTTCTGGTGCTTGTACAACACCCAAACCCTCTACTTTCTAGGTACAGGTATGACGGTCGGTGGTTTGGGATTTTTATATGAGTCAAACTAGGTAGAAAATTACTCAAGGGTTCCATTTTTTTGGATCCAACCTCATTTCCCCAAGTCCCAAAAATAATTTATTTTGAAAAAAAACTTGTATTCATAGAGTGATATATATGGGTCTTACCCAAAATTGTGTTGTCCTCCTTAGTTTTGTTGACCGCATCTAGGCTAGGTTCTTTGACCTATATAGTTCCATAGTTCTTACCATTTTCTACCATAGATCCTATTTGAAGGCCATCAAAATTTGATTGAACCCCTACATCCTCTTTCCTTCTTGTAATATGGAAAGTTTTCAGTTCCAATGTCTATGTGCCTCTTAGATGCTTTTTCATAGCCGATTTCTTACATAGACTCAGGTAATTTCATTCTCCAACAAGGCTCCCATAATAGTGGAAACATACACACCTAAATGGAATCCCCTTGTAGTCTAGGTTGAGAGAGAAGAGGTTGACTCCCCTTTTCGTATACATAGATTTTTCTAGACCTCTACCCCATTCCAACCCTACTAAGATCAATTCCATGCCACAATACCCAGACTCTAAGAAAGTTAATTTTTCTTTGTAAAAGGTACCTATGGTGTCACCAATTTTTTTGAACACCTATTTGTACCAAAACATTAGTGTCATACCTGGGATACAAAACTCATACTGAGAGAATTTCCACACTAGAAAACCTAGCATCAAAATCAATATGCCATTTATTCAAGAATATAGATTGAGATCCCCAATTCCATTGTTGGTGCAAGATAGTTTTTTCTTCTTCGGTTGTCCTAAACACCCAAACTAGCCATAATTTTACTAGAATTAGGGTACATGAAGAGGACCCCACCATTGGTTCAAAATTTTACTTTGTCCAAATTTTTAATTCCTTCAAACTTATTCTCTTCCTTAGGAAAAGTCCTTCCAATGCTTGATCTCTCATCTCCATAATTTCATTAATTTTATTTTTCCACCCATGTTTAGGTTGATGACATATTGTGTCATCTAGATGCATTTACTTCTCTTTGTATTTCTAGATCCATATTGAGACTGATGCCCTACAACCTCTTAATCTAAGGATATGCCACTGCTCAAAATATTCAAACCCAACATATTCCCAATAAAACCATAACTAGAACAAATATCCCACGAACCAATATCATAGTTGCAAAGAAAGTAAAACTCGTTATAGACCTCATTCAATGTAGTTATTGATTCATACCTTGACTGCGATAAATCATCATCCTTATCTAACCAAGCATTCAAGGTTGAAGTATTTGTAGGATTGAGATCATTGCTCCTTGCATGGGGTGAATCACATTTGTATTTATGGTCCTTGGTTTGATCACTGAAAGGACCCTCCACGCCTTCCTCCAACTGTTCCAAGATATTCAGACCTTGTTCACCCAACTCCTATGCCAACTTATAATCTCCACGATGGCCTCCTCCAGTGGTATAAACCTCATATGTAGAAGCATGATGATATCCCACACAATGTTCCATCAAGATACACCAAGTATGGAATATATCATTTGACCCTACAAAGGATCATTAGATGGGTCTACAACTTCCTCCTCACACCATCTTGTCTTCCAAAAAACCTGTGTGTTATAGCCCTAAAATTCCCTACCTATGCATACATGGCATTGACCTTTCTACTTGCACAATTTTCCAAATTACTTTTGAGGATCTCTCTTTAAAAAACCATTTTTTGGAGCATGTACACACCTTGTTGTATGACTTACCACATACATAGGCTAGATACATACTAGAAAACTCACATACATATGCTAACTACATACTAAACAACCCTTGTTTACCTCCAAAAGTTGCAAAAAATAAAAAAATTTAAGGAATTCAGTGGAGTTTACGGGCTATCGAGGGTTTCCCAACCAACTCACATGTTGTATCACGTCCCCAAACCGAATAACTATCCTTTTTTCATATAAAAGGAGGTCTTGGGTTCCCATTCCAACATCAAGCATTAGAACAGAGAAACCCTGCCAAAATACCTTCCCCTTTTAGCCCAAGCATTGCATTCTTTTCTGAGATTTGGCCTCAACATTTCCCCTCCATCTCTCTCCCTATACAATCCCTCCCCTACTTCCTAAGGATATCAATTGATTGTGAGAGGTATTACAGGAATGATGCACTTGGAGCAGCAGTAGGAGGAGCCAGAACCAGGTTCGTAGAACGTCTGCCAATGAGAAGGTTGTAACTTTTGTAATCTTTACATATGAATAAAATAATTTTATTCCTGTCCCAAATATTGTGTTTCTGTGCTTATTTGATTAATGCATTCACATTTGTAGCTGAACCCTAGCATTGATAATTAGAGATAGAATATCTTGTATCTTTGTTGTCTAAATAGTTTGGAGGTCATCTTTGGGATGAGACCAACAATCCAAGAAACTACAAAGGAGGAGGAGGTCAACACTAGGAAAAAGGACCTAAGGTACACCCTCTTTTCCTTCTCTTATATTTTAAGGTCATATTGTTTGCGGTAGTTTAGAAATATGACTATATTTTAAGGGAGATCAATGCTCTGCCTATAATCTGACCCAGTATAGTAATATGGGTATTTTCCTCGCTAGCATAATTCGCAATTCCACTAGGGATTCTCTCTAGGGTCTTAGAGGGACGTTTTTTGGTTTTAATTGGATTCTTTATTTCCTTTTGAGTTTTTATCAAGTTTATTGAGTATTTTTAGGGTATTTGGTCACATTCAAGGTTCTTATCATCTTTCCCTTCCCAGTCAATATGCCAAGTATTTTTCTTTTTTGAAAAATTTCAGAGGTGTACGTGCCCTGCTTTGGCTCAACCCACATACATACGCAGTCTGCAAAGTAGATAGCCCGCGTACATACGCAGTCTGCTGGTGCAGCATCACGTGTCTTTGTGTCTTGAAGGTGTTTTAAAAAATTACTTTTTCTCTTTCCTGAAAAAAGATTTGGGCTTCTCAGGGCTTTCTTGGACTTTACAGAGTCTCTATTAGTGGCCTTAGCTTAGGTTAAATATTTGGTTTCAACTTGTTTCTTGGTTTTTTTTTTTTTCCTAGAGGTTTATAGAGAACTTTCAAGTTTCGTATCCTAATTGCGTTTCTTTTGAATGCCTGTGTTTACACAATTGGCCTAGGATATCTATCAATCTTGGGTTTTGTTCTCTTTGTCCTGTTTATGCTTAGAAAAACAAAAAAGAATTTTTACTTTGGTTTTTCTTGTTTAAATCATTTCAAAAAATCAAAAAAGATTTTTTTTGGATTTAGTTATGCACCTAGTTTGGTAGTGTAGCCTAGGTTGTTTGTTTGCAAAAGAAAAGAGTTTCAGTTTCAAAGTTCGTTTTTGATTTCCTGAAAATATAACTAGTTTTGCATCGTGAAATGAAAACACTTTTTTAGGAAGCTTTCAGTTATAAGATCTTGAAACATTAATTTGAAAAGATGATATTTTCAAAGGTTTTACAATCTTTTTCTTTAAATTCGAAGTATCTAATTTGCTTTTTCATATAAATTCTCTAACATTTTCTTCGTTTTCATCTCTTCCAAACACCACCAATTGCACGATCACATCCTTTGCGTAAATCAAGCTCATAAAATTAATGCTTAACTTAAAATCTATCAGACTTTCTATTTGTAGGGTTCACCGACTAGTTTAGGCTTTTAAGGCCTTGAGATAGGTGTGAAGAGGAACCTCTTCAAGGCCATTTGAAACAAACATTGGAGTCTGAGATAAGGAGTGTTTAAATTCCAAGGTTGTAATAGTTAGTCGGTATCCCCCTCTAACACAGGGGATAAACACGAGGTCACACAAGGAAAGGTAAAGGCGATAACCCCTCCAAAGCTAGACCAAGCGTAGTGGGGATTGTATATTGAGGGTCTTTCTTGGGAATCATACTGATCGCATTTGCCTACGGAGCCTTGTGGACCTCGAATTCGTTCGAGATCCTTAGTTGTCTTATGGAACAATTAATTTCGGCACCCTTGAAGGGCTTCAGACTTGTTATACTGCTCATTACGATAATCTTGAGTGTCGACTATAACCGCCTGGTGATAGACTACAAGCTGGAAACTTCGTTTCCTATTTTTACAGACTTACACAAGTGACTACGGGGGTATACTGTGGTACCTAGGGAAGACGTCGTATCATGCTTTGTAGAGTATACCTGGAGTTGATTCTATGTTTGAGTTTCACTTTCACTGGTAAGTTTCTCTAGTGTCAATTGGTGTAACAGTCCTTCCAACTAGTTATTTGTCTGCTTGATTTTTCTTTAGGAACTTTTAGTGTGTTCTATATGATTCAAGTTGGTCAAACCTTGCTGTGTCGGTTGATCATTTCACAAGGTGGAATATCAATAACTCTGTCGGTCGCATAGGATTCAGGGCCTATCATCAATTACTTTGGAGCCACCTCCACCACCGTTGAGGCATAGGCTAGATCAAGAAGGATTGTTCGAACAAATTGGGCCGTAGGAAACTGTACCTGAAACAACTTCGAGAGAATAATTTCGAGCACCGAATGAATATATCATTTATGACCTTGAGACTGAAGGTTTCAGTCCAACAAATCCTCTGATCACTGACTTATCAACACCATTGTTAATTCAGATGGACCCCCCCGAGGTGTCTTCTCCTGAACGACAGTTTATTCGGTGAGTGGTGATGGAAGAAAATGCCACTTCTTTGTCAGGGAGTCCTCGTACTCCCATTACGTCTGCCATTGGAGGGGGCGTTGTACCTCCTACCCCACCTTCACCAATTAGTACCATGGTTGTCCCGACACCCATGACTTCGGGCAGTGGTTCGATTCCTTTGACGACTTCAACCATTGTTCCTTTCATTCAGAACGCGACAAGTGCTCCCTTCTCATATGGGATGCCTGATTTTGACTCGAACTCAGTCCTTAATTACTCTACTTTATAGACCATGGGTTTGGGGGCAGGGAGCTCTAATGCTCCCTTGCAAGGATCCTTCGCAGGCACCACTGCCCCATTTAATGCTATTCCTTACAGTGGGGGTCATATACCTCCTCCACCCCCTTCACTCAGTGGTGCATTTCAATATCTGATTGGGCCTAATGCTAATTATATTTTTTTTAGTGGAGGCGGTTTGGGACCTTCATCCTCCACGACACTGGTGGGATCAATGTCATACTCTTTGTTTAGTGTGTTTGGGAATAACACTTTTTCTTCATCCTCTTTCTCGACTGTGGGAACCCATAGCTTTGGTCAACAAAATCTTGTTCAAGGTGCCATTGCTTCGTAGGGAGCGATGACAAAAGTATACTCCACACAAAGTCTTTGGATCCTTGGCAAATCATGTTTCCCTCGCAAGGTATGTCAGTCGGAGGAAACCACTTCCATACTCAATGGAACCCCGGACAAGGTTTAGTACTTATGCCAGGAGGGTTGGTTGGGGGCATCCCCAACCAAGGTCCTTGGAACACTTTACAGGGGGGAATACATGTGCAATATATGTCATCTAACTTCAAGAATCATCTGATGATGAAACAACAAATGCAGGTTCCTTTTGTTGGATAGGGCCACATTTTTTACCAAAACCCCATTCAGCAGTCCAAATTTTCTTGAAAACCTAGAGCCAGTCAAAATCCAGGTCCCTCTTTTCATGTCAATACTCTGCAACTGAAACTACCCTTTCTGGAAGCCCTCCATTTTCCCTACTTGTCGATATTGTTAAATGACCCAATCTGTCACGATCCGCGTTGGACCCTCATGCCAAATAAGTTTCCTTCTGACATCCTGAAGTTTGAGGGCAAGCCTGGTGAAGATCCAGGTGATCATGTCACTAATTTTCACTTGTGGTGCTCATCGAACTTGTTGAAGGACGACTTTGTTCAGTTGCACATGTTTCAACGCACTCTTATAGGAGGTGAAAAAAAATGGTATATCAAGCTCGACAACTCTAAATACTCTTACTTTAATCACCTGGATATGGTTTTCTTGAACCATTTCTAGTTTCCAGTGAGATACAATGTCGACATCGAGTTGTTGGCCAACTTCCAACAAACTAAAGAGGACCATATATCAGATCATATTCTAGAATGGAGATGAGGAAAGAGCTTGATTAAGGTCAAGGTCCCTCCTATGTTCTTTCTTGAGTGGTTCTTAAAGTCTTTTTTTCCTTGCATGTCCAAAGACGTAGCAACATCCGGGGTGTTTTCTGAGGAAGAGGATATTATGAGAGCCCAACAGCCGGAACTGATTTACTCTGAGTCTAGCATGCTTTAGAAGATCTTACTCGATGCGCCAAGGTCAACTCTCGATATGGCTAAACAAAATTTTGGGCCCCACGCTGATGGCATAGTGGGCTCAACACAAATCATGTCCATGGATTTGTTGTCTAATAAATTACAACAATTATCGATTCAACAGACTGTGGCCAGCGAAACTCCTATTTCAGCTTCCCTCGCAACCCAGACGTCGAATGTACACAGTGTGAAATTGACAACTCCCAAGGATAACCGACAGATGGAAGGAAAGAAGAAATAGAAAAACAAGAAGGGTAATGGGGATAAAAAGGCTTCTAACAATGTTGGCAAGGGAACAACTGAGAAGAGGAAGCTAAATTTTATGTGTAAGATTTGCATGGAGGATCACTTAACTCACCTGTTCCCTCACCTTGTGGGAGCCCATAAGCTACTAGCACATCAACAACCTATTGTTTTGACAAACCCTTTTCCACAAGGCAAAAATTTGGCTTAGGCTTCTACATTCACGAGCGTGACTGGGTGTAATTAGGGATCCCCGTGCCTAATCCTAACAACTTAGTCATGAACATTTATATGATGAATGTCAATGCTCATTTATCAACTAGGACTCGTTACCATGGAATGCCAAAATATAATGAGAAGGGAAAAGAGGCCTCCAACCCATTGAATCATATTCAAATTGAGAAGATAGTGGGAGAGACAATGACTCACATCCATAAAGGTGTGTTCAAGAAGGCTCCTCATAACCCAAATGCGAGGGTTTCTTAGATTTACTCCATCATGGAGGATCTGGCACAGACCCCTTGTGCAATGTTTTCTTTGGAGGTTCTCCAGAGTTGCCCCTCACAGAAAAACGCTATGTTGTCCGCCTTGGGAGCGACGAAACTTAGTAACTCGGGAATGATTGTTTTCGATCCAACTGACCTTAAATATCATCTTCCTCACCATGTCACCTTTCATATAGTAGTGGCATACGCCACAGAATCATTGACATGGAAAATTTTCCGTACAGTGGTTAATGAAGGTGCCTCGACTTGCGTGATGTCGTTGGCATGTTGGAGGGCCATTAGCCAACTTGAGTTGTCTCTGTCACCTATGTTTCTTACGACTTGTGACGGTCGATCATTCAGACCACATGGTATAATTCCCTCTTTCCCCATGAATTTAGAGGGTAAAATTGTCTGCGTCGAGGTTGAATTAGTCGATGTACCTCTCGAATACAATATTATGTTAGGATGGATTTGGACTTATGCAATGCACGTGGTCGTAGCCACCATTTTTTGGGTCTTATGCTTTCTACAAAAATTCTGGATTATAACCGTCGACCAATTGTATTTCTCTCATCCTGACCCTTCATCTAGGGCTTCCATGGTCCCGATGATTGATAACTCATAAGACAGGAACTATCAACTTAGGTGTTGGTTTTTTTTCATCGTTGATGGTAAATTTTCATTATCCATCACCTTCCAATGATGTAAGGTTTATTTCACTTGTCCCTGACCAGCCAAAGGCTACAATTTTTCAATTGTCGTCTTTTAAAATGAGCTACTTTCACGACCCGTGGACTTTAACTTCCCCATTAGCTTCGATGGAAGGGATAGGGAACCTTGGCATGGACATGCCCTTAGCCTCTACTGAGGTTGTGTCAATTTTTTCCATCAAGCCTCGACCAACCCCGATCTGACTCCCCCATAGGAGCTAGATCCAATTCTCGAGCCTATTTGGGCTCAAGACTCTCTCGTTGCTCAGGACCCTTTAGACTTAGTCTTTCCCTCTGACGAGGTGATTTTGGAGGCAATGACTGGTCCCAACAGATCTTGGGATGATCTTCACCATAGATCTTATTTTCTTCCTGAGCTTAGGAGAATAGAGGCAGGAGAGTTTGTTATGGCCATGAATGGAGATAGCCCTTATCTTATTAAACCTATGGCTACGCACAGAGTATATGTCGAAGGCAACATGGAAAGTATTGTTGCAATGATTCCTATAGATATCTCCAAAACCCCTTGCGTCATGGAGAATGTCTTCATCGGAGCGGATTTCTCCCCCGAAGAGATTGAAATTTACACCGAGTTATTTAAATAATTCCACGATGTTTTTTCCTGATCTTACGAGGAGATGGAAGGAATTGATTCTGATGTCATGACTTATCCTGATGTCAAACCAGTCTGACAGAAGCTTCACCCAATCAATCCTCGGTAAGAAACGACCATAAAGGTTGAGGTAGAGAAATGCCTCAAATCTAATTTCATCTACCTCGTACAATTGACAGAATGGGTATCTAACCCGGTTCGTGTCAACAAGAAGCAGGGCATAATTCACGTTTGTATGGATTTTTGGGATTTGAACAAATCTTGCCCGAAAGACAAATTTCCAACCCCGTTTATTGATCAGATTGTTGATGAGTGTGTGGGTTGTGAAATATTTTATTTCATGGATATTTTTTAAGGATATAATCAAATTCAAATGAAACCCGAGGACCAACATAAAACAACTTTTATTTTTCCTTGGGGTACCTTCACGTATCGAAAGATACCTTTTGGCATGAAGAATGTTAGAGCTATTTTTCAATGAGCCATGTCATTCACTTTTCATGACCTCAAACACATATTCAAGGCATACTTGGATGATATAGCATCACGTTCTTGCAAGAGATCTGATCATCCCGCCCATTTATGACTAATATTTGAGCAGTATTGCTACTATCGAATTCTCTTGAATCCAAACAAGTGCAGGTTTTGTGTGACATCGGGTCATTTATTTGGTTTCATTGTGTTGAAAAAAGGTGTCATGGTTGATCCTCTTATGTTTGAGGCAATAGTTCAATTTCCTCCCCTGTGCACAATACCCCATCTTCATAGTTTATAGGGGAAATCAAACTTTCTTCGGCATTTTTTCACTAATTATGATGAGATTACGAAAGGCTTCATGCATATTTTTAAAACTGGAGTCCCATTCTTCTGGGATGAAGAAGCTCAATGCTCTTTTGATGTGTTGAAATGTGCTCTGATGTCTTACCCTTTGTTCAGGCCTCCTAATTATGGCAAGGATTTCATGTTATATGTGGCTACTGTAGAGTCCACAATTGACATGGTCTTGGTACAAGAGAATGATGCGCTTGAGGAGAATGTTATTTATTATCATAGACGAGGCCTAGTGGGACCGAAACTCAACTATTCACATGTTGAGAAACTAGATTTGGAATCTATTCATGTTGTCCAATGGTTCTATCACTATATATTAATTCACAAAACCACGGTCGTTGTCGTCGTCAATCCCTTTCAATATGTGTTAATGTGACATGTCATCGACGTAAAAATCAGTCGATGGATAGTTATCCTCCAAGAGTTTGACTTGGATTTTGTTTCAGTGAAATCTAAAAAGTCCTTGATCTTCACTAAGTTAATCTTGGAACTGTCGGTTGAAAGTGTTGATATTTCACCCAAGGAGTCACCAATTAACAAACATCCTTTTCTTATTGCATCTTCAGACCCCTGGTATGGCGATATACATGTGTATATTCATATTTTGAAGTGCCCTGCTTCTGCTTCTCGTGACGAGTGTTGACGAATACAACACCAAGCACAAAAATGTCTCATCCTTGATGACACTTTGTATCGTCAAGGTGTAGGTTACATTATTCGACGATGTCTTACTCATGAATAAGCATAGATTGTTTTGAACGACTGTCACACCAGAGCATGTGGTGGTCATCTGTCTGGGTTGGAAACAACCCAAAATATTCTTCATGTTGGATACTTATGGCCCTCATTAATCAAATATTGTGTTGAGACGGTCAAGAAGTGTCACCCATGCCAGATCTTCCATCGGAAGATGCGGGCACACCCTGCTCCTATATTTCCATTCATTGATGTTGGTCCCTTCACCAAATGAGGGATTGATTTCACTACATGTAACCCAAATTATGCCAAGGGGCATCGCTATATCATCATAGCAATAGAATACTTCACCAAGTGGGTCGAATATATGGTAACATTCAATAATGACAGGGAAATTGCTGCCCTTTTCGTTTTCAATCAGATAGTAGCTAGATTCGATATCCCGACGTAGATTGTCATTGACCATGGCAGTCACTTCCAAACTAAAATGATGACTGAATTAACATCAAAACTTGGTTTTAAAGAAGAAAAATTGTCACCCTATTACCCACAATCGAATGTTCAGGTAGACGCTATGAATAAGTCTCTTAAGATTGTTCTTCAACGGATGATCAATTCGACCAAGTCAAATAGGCATTTGATGTTATATTCGGCGTAGTGGACTTATCGAACTTTTGTAAATAATGTTACTGGTTTTTCACCTTTCCATCTCGTTTATGAGATGGAGACAGTCTTTCCTATTAAGTGTCAAATACCTTCTTTGAAGTTTATAGTGGAACTACTACTCGACACTACACTGCTTGAGAAATGTCTTTTGTATCTCGATCAGCTTGATGGGTAGCGTCGTGATGCAACCTTGGCTAGCGAGGCTCATAAGAAATGGGTCAAGTGTCAGTATGATCGATCCGTTCACCCTTGAATTTTCTCTGAAGGTGATATTTTCCTGGTCTACAACCAAGACAAAGATCCCCTAGGGGTAGGCAATTTCAAATCCAGGTGGTTCGAACCTTTCATTTTTAAAGAGTTCTTAGAGAAGGGTGATTATTGTCTTCTTGATTTTGAGGGAATTTTTTTAGTGGAGCCTAGAAATGGGCTCTACCTTAAGAAGTACTACTCTTAGGTCAGTCACCTGGGTGTGGCTTCTTGTATATATGTATAGTATTTTATATATTTTTTACTTTTTCATTTTATGGATGTGTAGTTATTTATATATTATTTTTCACTCTGGCAGATGTCAAGTGAATCAGAGGTTTACATTGGATTCGCGGACAGTGCTATCCGGCACACTTGGAGGCTTGCTTATGTAGCTTGGGTAATTTTCACACCTAGGGGCCAGTTGCTATCTTCTAGAGTTATTTGTCTTGGCAACGCAACCAATAATATTGTTGAGACTTACAGTGCAGTGACAAAATTGCTATGTTATGCTTTTTCACATGGTATTTCTCGCCTTTGGGTTTATTTATATGCTAAACTGGTTGTGTCCCAATTAGATGGGGTTTACCACATGTATGATACCACTCTTCATTGATGATTCCTTAGGGTACGCCTCTTAGAATGTTATTTTGATTATATTACCTATATTCATGTTTCTAGGAGATTTAATCATTTAAATGATAATCTAGATAATCAAGTTTTAGATTGGCATGTTGCTCACATGTAAAAGTAAAACACACACACATACAGATGTAAATACATTTGTAAAAAATATCATCCATAAAAATGGAAAGATGTGTATGTGTGTGTGTACAAAATTGGTGTCATGAGTACAAAGTGGGAATGAAAGCCTCCAAAGTAGTTAGTATACATCGTTTGTCTTAAGCTCTAAAAAATATAATACAAAAAGTTCCCTCGGAACATAAGTAGTCCAATGTTATCTAAGGTCTAGGGATATTGGCCCTGTAATAGTGGAAACCGATGTTCACAAGACGTCGGAATAACTAGACCCACGTCTGAGGCATCCCTACTACATGTGGTTTCATAGCCAGGGGAGATCCTCAATATCGGCCATAGGAACTGCACAAGTGAGAGAAGTAAGGTTCCTTTCTACTCATCATAGGACTCTATCAGCCTTTCCAGCTGAGGGTCCTACTGCAACTATTGGTCCTCCTATTTCTACTGGTCCTACCTCTAGTCAAGGACGACGCCTAGTCCTGGCAAATTATTTCGACCAAACGGGTCCCACATATGTAAACAACAAATCTTTAAGTTAGTACTCTGCCACACACATAAAAAGGATATATATAAAAATAAAAATAAAAAATTTAACTTTAAAAAATGTGTTACCTATCTCGCCACACTCCTCGCCAGGGAGAACGGGCATGTCAGGATCTCTAAGGAATATTATCCATGCATAGGGATAGTCCTATATAACTGGAATATGACGGATCCACCAGTCAAATAATTTATCGTAGAAGGCCTTCTCGATATTTCCTCCACCTTGTATAGGCAGTAGAACTACCCACCTACACAGTGCTAAGAAAGAGGCAATATACCCTCATATTGTCTCTCTCAGGCTAATACTGGGCACCCTCTCAAAGAAAAAGGATCATAAAACAATACTCTAATTAGACACGGTAGCCTCTAAACACTAAACTTCATAGTGCATCTATGTACGAGAGGCCTGCTGGAGTATTGTGGATCTCGTAATCCGCCTGATCATGAAAAAAATAATGCGAAGGGAGAGGCTAGTAATATTGTGAATTGACACCTAAGAACCTACTTTCTCAATACCAACCTCACAATACATACTGATGTAGTACTCTATGTTATATTTCCCAAGAGGAAATTTCCTCAAGTTGATCGATTCCCCTCTTCTGGGGAGTCCGGTCAGGAAGTAAATTTCCTCTCTAGTCGAGGTCAATGATTGACCCTCCTGAATAAAAGAAATCTGCATCAAGATGCCAATAGTCCACTAGATCATTAGGCAACCTTGGTTGTGCCGTCATGAATGGACACTGGAAAAATTTCCATAAGATACACTGTTTTAGCATAGCGATGGCCATAGGGTCCTCCTCGACCAAGACATCAAACTCCTCATGTTCCCTCTCTCTCTAGTGAACATGCATTATGTCACACACACAAGTTGGAGAGGTTTTAGTTTTCACTTATTTATTTTTGAACTTAAAATAGGGTGTACACACGTTGTCTTTAGGATACTCGCGTATGTACATGGGCTGAGCGTGGACGTCTCGTGTACACATAGTTGCGACCCTTTTTCAATGGCACACTCCTCCTAAATACAAAATTAAATGATTTTCGATGAGATAAAAATAAAGAGGGGTTGATTTGTACTTACTTGGTCCAAGTGTGATGCTTTTTTGTCCACTGTAGCTCCTAGAATTCACGTTTTGATCAAAGGGTTTTTTACTTCTTTTGTTAATTTCCAAATTGCAATGGTAAAAATGAGTTGTCCACCTCTATTTATAGACATTTTGGGACCTTTTTTCCCTAATTTGGTCCCTTTTTCACTTTTCCTGGCTTGGTGGCTACTTGAGTTCTATTTTGAGTTATCTTTCGATCATTCTGATGGACTTGTCCTTTCAGTTTGGTAATTTTTTTATATAGGTTACACTAATATCGCCCCATGGCAAATGCCATTTTTTCAACTTTTGCATATAAGTTAGGTTTTCACTCCCATCTTTTTTCATATTGTTGAATTTTCCTCTTTTCCATAGGATCGATCCCACCAAAGTGTGACACAGAACCTTCTCTACTGCTTTAGAAGTGTCATAATTAGATGGTAGAGCCTACCTCTACATGTATTCCCTAGGTAGATCCTTTGCTGCATTTTGGCATTCATGCTGTGATTGTTTACTATAGGATTGGGATTCCTTGTTAGTCTTTCCATGATTACATATTTAAGCCTCATTCTTCTCGCTAATGATCATTCTTGGCCTTACCCACGAGACTCCCTAATGAGCACGGTTTGTTGTCTTTCAAGCTCACTTTAAATTTTGAAAGCAACATCTAATGAGACTGTATTTATTATTTTCGATCTCGTCTGGATTACTTGAGAAAAGTAGCCCCCTTGGAGTCTTCTTTAATCCTTTTTCAGACTCTCTAAAATTGAAAATATTTTCGAGCGATCTTGTTTCCCTTCACGCTCGCCAAACTCAAATTTGAAGGCACGTCTTTCCGGTGGTAGTTTACCCCTTTTTTAGTCTGGATGGCTAATTTTATGAATAAAGGTATGCTATAGGAACTTTGGTTTGCTATAAGAGTATTCTCAGGCATAAGTTTAACCCTTTTTTGGGCCTAAGGGAGTAAATTTTTGAAAAAGGAACATTTTCCTTGGTTTTGGTTTATCTCTTTTTTGGGCCTTGGAGATTAATTACGAAAAAGGAACCCCCCTAGATTCCATAGTTAATCTCTTTTCAGGCTCTCTAAATATGAAAAGATCACCGAGTGACCTTTTTCCTTTCACACTCGTTAATTGGTCCGAAAAGAAATCTATTCGGAAGGAGTTTAACCCTTTTTCCAGCCAATATATTATTCCATAAAAAGGTACGCCTTGGGAGACTTGTCTCACCAGGAGAGTTCTCCTCGGTTATATTTTATACTTTCTCGGGCTAAGGAGACTAAACCTAGAAAAATGATGTGAGTCCATAGTTAAGCTCTTTTCACACTCTTTAAAATTGAAAAGATTGTCGAGTGATCTTGTCTCAATCACACTCGTTAAAATAGTTTTGAAGAGACATTTTCGATATAAGTATAACCCTTTTTCGAACCGACTAGACTAATTTGTAAAAATGAACGCCTTGGAGTCTTATTATAGCGGTTTTTCAGACTCTCTAAATGTGAAAAATGACTGAGCTTACCTTCTCTGCGCTCGTAAAAATTTACATGGAAGGAGTCTTGTTGTTTCAAGATTAATGACATTGTGGTTCTCATATTTGCGTCTTTGGCATAATTCCAGCTCCATGTTTCTCTCAACTGAACCTTTAAATCTGTCCTTATACACAAGCCTTGCAACACTCTTTTCCTTTTTGATCTGACACCTTGAACCACGGAGGGATTTTCCTCGAGTGTCCTTATCTTTCACATGTCTCCTTGCCCTGAGCATCAATATGTTCCATGTGCTTGGAACAAGTTTTCTTTCTCACGACACTCATTCCTCCTTTGTAACGTAACATTCTTTTATTCTTTTTCAATATCGTTAAAAAATTGAAAAATATAAAAAAAATCAAATATTCCAAAAAGAGGGGACGAGATATATCAATTCTTTTTTCAGCAACAAGATAGTCGCCCTTGGACAAAGCACATTGTTTCGTTTGTTTTCTAAGCATTGGGATCTATTATGACCTTAGGAAGTTGTTCTCGCTACATAGAGTTGTGTCCTCCTCTGTTTGGTTACTCTTCCAAACATATGGAGAGTTTGCGGTGCCTCCTGCATCACAGACTTATGTCAATGTTATGCTTCCTGATTATGATCATCTTTCGTGATTTTGTACAAGGGAAGTTTTATCCAACCTAATTCAGCCATTTTGTAGTTTATCTCTTTAATTTCATGAGTTGGTCATCCCATGAGTCCAGTCAAGTCTAGATTCAAAATCGATGAAATTATGTGCCTAATGATAGAGATCCTCTAGTCTTTCCCCGATGGTATGTCGAAGACCTAAGAGTAGTGAGTCTTACACTCCTATTGTACTCCTACTTGAGCTTTTGAATATCTTGAATTTGTTGCTAGAGCTATGAAGTCCTCATCTCCATCCACAGGCGTTGATGATTCTTGAAGATGCATATTATATTGTACTTGAATATCATCGATTTATTTTTTATATAGATCCGCTATGTATTTCGTCCAGCTACACTTTATATAGAAATTTCTACGACATGGATTTGCAATGTACTTGATTGGAAGTAAGGATTAGTTCATCCCGATCATGGGTATGCCTCATTCAGAGAGATTTTATTGTTTTGCAGATAGCAACCTCCTGAACTATGGTCCTGGGCTCACTTGACTATGTGCCTTCCCACTGGTAAAGATACTGTAATGTATTTCGACCATCAATTTCTCTTCTGACCTCACACATTAGGGGACATCTGTTATATCCCTAAAATTCCCTACCTATGCATACATGGCACTGGCCTTTCTACTTGCACAATTTGCCAAATTACTGTTGAGGATCTATATTTAAAAAACCATTTTTTGGAGCATGTACGCGCCCTGCTGCACTACTACCCACGTGCATATGCTAGTTGCATACTCGAAAACCTGCATACATATTCTAGCTGCATACTAAACAATCCGCATTTACCTCCAAAAGTTGCAAGGAATTCGACAGAGTTTACGGGCTATCGATGGTTTCCCAACCAATTCACTCGTTGTATCCCATCGCCAAACTGAATAACTATCATTTTTTCGTATAAAAGGAGGTCTTGGGGTCCCATTCCAACATCAAGCATTAGAACAAAGAAACTTTGCGAAAATCCCTTCCCCTTCTATCCCAATCTTTGCAACCCTTTCTGATATTTGGCCTCAACATTCCCCCTCCATATCTCTCCTTATACAATCCCTCCTCTACTTCCTAAGAAGATTAGTTGATTGTGAGAGGTATTAAGGGAACGATGCACTTGGAGAAGAAGTAGGAGGAGCACGGACCAAGTTCATGAAGCATCTTCCAACGAGAAAATCTTCACATCTGAATAAAAGAATTATGTTCCTATCCAAAATATGGTGTTTATGTGCTTATTTTATTAATGAATTCACATTTGTATATGAACCCTAACACCAATAAGTAGAGATAGAATATATTGTAGTTTTGTTGTCTAAATAGTTTGCAAGTCAGCTTTGGGAGGAGACCAGCAGTCCAAGAAACTACAAAGGAGGAGGAGGTCAACACCAGCTGAAAGGACCTAAGGTACACGATATTTTCCTTCTCTTATATTTTAAGGTCATATTTTTTGGGGTAGTTTAGAAATAGGATTGTCTTTTAAGGGAGATCAATGCTCTGCCTATACTCTGACCTAGTATAGTAATAGGGATATTTTCCCCACTAGCACTTTTCCAACCACCAACAAATAAAGTTATACTCTCGCTACTCTTGTAGAACACTTTCTACTATAGAACCTTCACCATGTAAAATGTAAACCTCCCCAAATTTTACTACCACTACTAAAAAAAAAATTGATATTATCCTTCCATCATATGCATGCATCTAATTTTATACTTCTCTTATTAAAATCTTGGATGCATATTCCTTACAAAGGGTTCTCTTATACTTTCTAATGACCTAAAACCGAATTTCCAATCCAATTTATAATAAACCCTATATGGATCAATGTAAAATATTCAATAAAAATGATGGTAGCCGAGAACAATATTTCTAATTGTAGTACGATGGCTATGAAAATATTAAAATCAACAAACATCGATAATATTCTATATCATGGAATTTCATTTTGTGGGAGGCAATTACAAACCTACCTCAGATAACAGGTCCAAAAAGGAGAGAAATCTTAGAGAGCACCATATATAGTGATGATGACAATTAATGGTGGTAAGAGACTAAGAATCTCATCATTCATAAGGTGGATGGATCCTAGAAGGAAGAATCATAACATACAGAGAGGAAGACACTACCAATTGATCAAACATTCATCCATTGATAGACATATTTATAGAGATAATAATTAATTTTTGTGCTCCTTAATTAATAAGAGTTAGGTCAACATCATAGTATGGGGTTGAATATATGGACACATATGGAATTGCTAATCAGAATTTATTAAATTTGGCTTGAGGAGGCAAGGTGATTAGTTCTTCCAGTTCTTTTTCATTTCCTTGACTCCAACTTCTATGGGGAATCAACCCTTGTGACCATCTCACTTCTTTATGGATTCTTGACAATCTTAACTTCTCAAAGTCATGATTTGTTTATTTATTGTAACATCTCGCAACATTCTATGGATTGAGATGACACAATTGGGCTTAAATATTAAATATTATCCATCTATATTAAATGAAAAAATATTTTAGTACTTGATTGATTTATGGTCTATTACCATTATGTTTTATTAATAGATTAAGTAATTATTATAATAAATTATTATATTATGTTTTTTGTTTTCCGAGGAAAAATGCTAGTAATTTTATTTTTAAAAAAATTACAAGTGTATATGTTGGTGGCATTCTTGTAGTAATAAGAGAAACTGTTAAAAAAATTGTCCAAGAAGAACCATCCTCCAAATAGATAAAAGGGAAAATCATCCAAAGTCTACAATTTTCAGACAAAAAATTATGCTATGTACTGACAACCATTTGAATCCATCTCATATACAGATATCCAAGAAACTAGAAGAGTCAATACAATCCTTTATACAGTGTAAATTCAAAGCATATTCTTCCAAGTGTCTCTGACACTTAAACTGAAATTTTTTTTTTATTATGAGGAATCACCATGATATGTGAAAATATTTGGAAGTGCCTTCTGGGGTCTTTTCAGTGACCTTGCACATGCCCTTGGTCTTTTTGCTTCTTCATTACGATTCATATACATATGTTTTAAAGTGATGTGTGTGAAACAAGATGAAATGTGTTTTACAATCTATAATAAAAGGTTGAAGAGTGTAGTTGTGTAATGTGGCAGTCCTTTTTATACATCGAATGATTATAAATGAGTCTTCATATATATATTTATGTGATATATATTTTTTCTTTGTCAACAAGAGTGTCAAATTAAGAGACACTATATTGCTAAAGTTGTTTGTGGATTGGATGAGGAGGATATTAAGTACCCTTTTTCCTTGTTGTTTATCTTGTTATTGTATATTAAGTACCTAGTCATATACATTCTCAATGGGGGAAATGCTAGCTTCTATGAGGAGGATATGATACGGTGCATTTCCTTTGATTTTAAGATTATAAGTTATAAGACACTTTTTGATTTTCTATATATTTCTCCAAGATTCTCTAAATATGTTGCAGCTCCAATATTCACAACCATATAAGATAACAAAAATGATAAGAGTCTCAAAGATAGTCTCTTCTTATTCCAACGGTAAAGTTCTACTAATTTCATGGGAGTTTCACCTTATTGAACAATCTCTTATCACGTTCTTTTATAACGTGGGTTATATAATTGTGAAACATTTATTTAGATTTGTGGTGAATAATGTTGTAATTCATTTGCTACATTCATTCATAGATAATATGTGAATATTTGTTGATGAATGTTGTTCATTTAGTCATGTATTTTCTTTTATGTTTACCTAACAAATAGTGGATTAATGAATATAAATTTTGGATTTTGATGTTTGTATATAGAAATGTATTCTAGGTAGTGTCACATTGACTGAATTTATTAATCTTATATATTTCATTATATTATTTTTTCTATAATTTTGTTTATGTATTTTGAACCCCTCAAAAACCTTATTGTCAAAATCCACGAAATAATGTAATCCAACACCACAAGGTGAAGGAAACATCTTAAAGGTTGAAACGCTGATTTGGACATTTTCATCTAATGAGTTTTATGTGACAATTGACTCTAAATATTTCCCACATCAATAGATTGGATAGAAGAAGGGATGCTTACCCTTGAATCCTAGGAAGCCTTGACTAATCAAGAACCTCAACCACATTATGCTCTATCTCCTAGAGTTGAATAACTTAACTGAATTGCATTTTAGAAACTCAATTTTGTCCCTTGCAATACTAGAATTCTCTAAATACCTTTAAAATGATTGTAAAATATTTTGATAGACAAGAAGTAGTTTCACCCATTGCAAAATACTTACCATAAAAAAAAATGTAAAAAATGAGAATTGAGGAAAGTACCGTGTCTAAAATTTATTGTAGAACCCACTAATATGGTTGATTCGATAAATTATAATTTTCCCCTTCAACAAAGATAGTTACTTGAATAATCCATCCATGACCTTATCATAAAAATGTTCAACTTAACCCAAAACATAACAAGTGAGCTAATTAATTTTTAACAATTATGATTTGTTGAATCTTGTAAGGTTCACTTAAATTATCAAACAAAGTGCATATGATTTATAGATGCATAATATAGGCACTAAAATCTATTAAAACAATTTATTGTAGTAAATTTAAATCTATTAAAATAATTTATTGTAATAAATATAAATGTTGGGAGAAATAGTGCAAGTAACTACTACAATTGATTCAACCTATCAAAACTTCAAATATTCTAGAGAAATTGAGCCATATAGGGAATAAGTTTCCACTTATCTCTCCACTTTCAATTTCTCATAATACCCTTACGCTTTAGAAATCACACCATATTGTTTAAAAGTAAATAACCAATAAAGAAGAAAATGAATGCTACAAAACAAAACTAAATTCTATGTAAAATTAATAATTAATTGTACAAAGCACTTAAAAACACAATACTTTTTCTATCAACCATATGTTCATGGTAAGGTAGAATAAAAAATTCAACAAAAGACACAACTAAAATATAACTACTAAGAAGAAATACAAACAATTTCTTAACTAACTAAATGAACATATGATGTTGGAATAAATAAGTACATAACTCACACAACTAAGGAATATAGATACAAACACACACAAAAGGTGAATTCACCAATAAAATCTTTAAATGGACCCATACTCGAATATAGTTTATGAACCATTGTAGTAATACTTAACTCAACTATACAATTTGAGTTATTTCATTAACATTAATTTTTCTTAACATTAACATTAGAACACTACCTTGCAACTTCTTAACTCTTATCCTAGTATATAAGTACAAATATAATGGGGAATTCTTTGGATCCCTCCAAGTCCCCTAAATTGATTTCCCCCATAAGAATTGACAGCTTTCTTGTGGCGGTTAATTGTCATATTGGAATTTTTCTAAAGAGATTATTTATTTCTTGGGTACATTCTCCTTCTTTTTGGGAAAATTCTCAAGCCCATATTCCTCGTTGATCCGGATAAGATGATGAGTTGAGTATACCTTATACATTATTGAATGGCCACAACCTAGCTTACAACATTTAAGATATTTTATGAGCATGAAACAAGTTGTGGAGTCACGAAGACATCCGATAAAATTGGAACGATACAGAGAAGATTAGCATGGCCCCTGCGTAAGGATGACACGTACAAATCGAGAAATGGTCCAACTACGAGTCCCTCAGGTTGTTGCTTTCCACCCCTATATCATCCACTATGTGGGGAAATATCGAGGTGGGTTCCCAGTGGGTTAATTTCCATTGGAAAAAAAAAAGTTGTGGAGTCACGAAGACTCCATGCTTTATTTATCTATTGAATTCTTAAGTTAATAATGCACATAAGTGTTTTTTCTTTGTTTATTAATGAAATAAATGAATAACCATTATACGATAGATATAAACTTTAGAGAAACCAAAGCACATCTATCGCTAATCAACAAGCCTTCTACTAACAAATATTCATCAAACATCAAACATATATGCAACTCAAATAGTTCACCACAAAATCTTAGTAAACACTACCAAATTTATAAATTTCAAGTAATTTGTTGATAACATATAATAGCTACAAAAATTGATAGTTTAGCATATATTTTTCTCAAGGGTGGAAAATATTTTAAGGATTTTGTCAAATAATAAATTTCAAGTAATTTGTTGATAACATATAATGGCTACAAAAATTGATAATTTAGTATATATTTTTTTAAGGGTGGAAAATATTTTAAGGATTTTGTCAAATAAATGGCTATTGAAAGATGAGTAAATGGAAATGGGTCAATTCTAGAGCTCATCATATCCCCAATTCAAGGTTTGTACACCCATACACAACAAAAGATAGTAGACTAATCTTCTCATTCTATTTTTCTCACTTCTTGATGAATGTGATAGTCACCGTCTATTGTGTATTTCATTTTCCCTCCCTCAATTATTGTTGGATTATGCATGCTTACTTTTGTTGTCTCTATATTTACCTTTGTTTTTCATTTTCTCTCTACCTATTAAATGCCACTTCCCCTTATTGTTAGTAGTACTAATTATCCTTAATACCCAATTTGTTTTTATAAAATCACAAGGGATGAAATGAGTCATGGCATCTTAATAAATTAGTAATGAAATATAAAATATAACCTTATAAAATATTTAGGTAATGAAATTAATATTATGATACAATTAAAAAGGGAGTGCAAATATGATAGGAATTTAGAAGGGGAAGAAACAATATCGGGGAATTGAAAGGGGAGACAAGGTTAAGTAGAATGAGGAAAAACTCAATGATAGAGGATATGGATGACTAGTTTCCAATAATGGATTAGTTTATAGTCATTCTCACAATTGAAGTTCGTTTTCACATTTGAAGTTTTTAGGTTCTTTTTTTATTGAGAGGGATTCATTAATGATACAAGTTGAATAAAGGGTACTACATGAATATTTTAGTATGATCAAAATAAATCATATGTTTAGTGTTTTGTGAATATTTGATCGAAGATTTGACACAACAATTATGAATCTCCTATCTTTTTCTTGTAGATCGATGTTGCTTCTAGTTGTATGTTCTCTAATATAAGATATGTAATAGGATATATTATCACTCTAACATGTTTCATATATATGTTTTTAGGCTTCGTGTTCTCGCTCCTAATACTTAGGTTAGTCTCAATCACATCAAATTTGTATTTCCTCATTTCCTCAAATCTTCTTTGTTCATTATGTAGCCAAAAGATAAAATCTTTGAGGTGCACATCCCAATGTATAATTTTGGAGACAAATTCAATGAAACATCGAGAAGCTATTCATAACATAATAGAAATATCTATTCCTATATTAACTCTTATAGAAAGAATCAAAATAATGAAAGAAGATCTAAAACAATTAAGATAGAGGATAATAATATTAGCATGATAAAGCATAAGATGGGGAAACATCCATGGAATCTAAGCCTTTAATTCTTCACTAAAACTCTCCCAATACAAGATAAAGAGCACACTCAAGTATGGAGTCCAAATGGGATCCATACAAGTCTAAATCATACCTATTCGACCTCCAAGACCTCTTTAATATTGGTTTGAAAGATGAGAGAATAAAATTGATGATGAATATGGGATAAAATCACTTTTTGGAATTCAGTGAATTACATCATAATAATTGGCCAATAATGTGAGATATTTTAGATCTCACAAGTCAATTGATGCCTCATCATGTGTACAAATTACTCAGAATGACATTCTCACAACGATAATAATGATATGGCATACAAATTATGACAAATATGGTCATTAGAAAAACATTACATCACCACATTGTTGATGGGATTTCCTCCCCGTGATTCTAGGTCAGAATCACAACAAATCAAGACCATATGGAGAAGATAAAGATCTTCCCTCCGGGACAAGCACACAAAACTTGAAAGACTAACTACTTTACAAGGAGAAGTTAGGGAAGGAAGAGAGATAAAATATGCACCTTAAGTCTCATGTTTGATGTCGATCCCGCTCCTTTCTCTCGATGAGCTCCAGATCCTTTACTGGAAACAACCTGCAAAATTGACACAATACAAAATATGCTACGAAGATAGTTACACGATCAAAGGCTATACATGTCATATTTCATATTCAAAGTAAAATTAATAAGAAAATAAATATAATGAACACATTATAGGAGGGAAAACAAGTTCTTCTATTAACACCAAATCAAAAAGGTAAGTTACAACCTTGTCTCTCCTTTAACACCGTCACGAAGCCAACTGTTTGAGTTCCTCCAAGAATCCCTCAATAATCAACTCAACCACTATGTTATTCCTTGAATGACCCAAGTAGGAATAAGGATACACCCAATAGCCATATAGATAGGAAAGAGATGTTTGAAAAGGAGTTTCGAGATAACAGGGGGTGTTGCTCAAAGGATTATAGGAAAGGGAGGATTGCTAGAAACTGGTGGCATAATATTGCACCAAGGGACTTGAACTCTCCTTATCCCTCAAGGGTGATTTTATCTCTTCCCCAAGAGGCTGGAAGAGTTGAATTCCATTGTGTACGGGCATGGGATGTTTGGGAACAAGTCCAATAGAAAAACCCACCCAAAAACACATAATTGTTTTATTTTTATTATTTTTTAGGGAATTCATGGGTTGCAAGCTTGAGAGTCATGGATGTCCATGATTTTCACCAGTGAAATCCACATTTATGTTCACAGGGAATGTTTTTTTAATGATTTTGGAGAGGAAACTTTGTAAAATATCTAGAAAGCATTGGGAAAGGGTTAGGCCATGGCACAAATGCATAGGTGTGGCATTTCTTTCTATAACAAATGCCCCCTAATGTGTGAGGTCATAAGGGAAAAATTATGGCCGAAATAAATTATAAACTCTGAGAGGCGAGGATGCATTGAAGTGCCCCTGAAGGTTCTCGAACAACTGATTCAAGAACAAAAAATGTTAGCAAATATCAAGAAAGAGTTTTTCTTCCTAAGTCGAGAATACCCATTCTCAGGAGTGATATAAGCATGTATGCCAAAATAAGTACATTGAGGATCCATGGTACATATTAAAGTATTACTAGTTTCCATGGCCATGAACAATACATATTGGATCCATGTGATAAATATGGAGTAGAAAGAATGGCCACAAAGAATACATAGTGGATCCATGTCAAAGTAGATCATAGACACTAATAGATACAAAATGGAGCTATGTATCAAGATCAGGAATAGAGGATATATGGAACCAAGAGAATGAAAAAGTTGATCCTGTGCAAGTACCAAATTCTGTGAGGTGGCACCATATGAGTCAAGAAGGAGCACAAAATATTCACTTCACCCAAAATATTCACAACGATCCATTGTGGTACAAGTCTACACTATGTGAATAGATGTGTTGGATTCAAACAAAGTGAGACATCATTTTATTACCAGTCATTAATTTATACCATTAAAAAATGTGAGACAACCCATCTATGATGATAATGGGAATCAAGGTACCATGGTACAATCTAGCAAGTGTGAATAAATGATTTGGGGTTGAACACTTGGTATAATCTATCGAGCATGGGACATTGATGTATTCCCACTGTAAATAGCGAGGGAACCTACCACTAATGACCACAATCCCCAAGGTACCAAAAATAACTCTAGATCCCTCTCCCAGAGCAAGATGTGTCAAAGTCGATGGGAAGAGATCCGTTCAAAGGAAGGAATTAAGGAATCCTTCATCAACCAACACGAAGGGTGGTGAAAGGCCAAAGATTTAGAAGAAATAATAAAAAGAGACTAATACTCAAGATGATGAGACTAACTTGGGAAGGTCGACTTGCAAGGTCAGAGAATAATTGTAGAATGGCTGGCACAGATTGAAACTTTCCCTTGAAAATAAGCACGACACATTATGTGACTTAGGCAACATGACTGTAAACTGGGATACATTTGTGACATAGAAGGAATCAACAAACACTCCATATAGTTTGAAGAGTAACCAACCGGGGGAGATAAAAATAAAAAACAAGAAAAAATATCCTAAAACCATACTAGACCCAAAATAATGAGATATCAACTCAAGGTTGTTCTTTGTTCAAGGGAGACAAAAAATACCGCCAAAAAAAGAGATAGATTCCCCCCGCTCTTTTTCTTTTTCGTCTTTTTCAAATTATAAAATCTTGAAAAAGAATAAAAGAATGTTATTATATAGTGGATGAAACGAGTGTTGTGGGAAAGAAAAATAGTTCCAAAACGCAAGGAGCATAGCTATTCTCAATGCAAGGAAGCATGTGCAGGACTAAGGACACTCAGGGGATGTTCCCTCCAGGGATAAGGTGTCAAGTCACAAAGGCATAAAATGCAAGGTTGGGGCTAATAGGAATGTATAATAAATGATTTCAACAACAACATGTTGAAGCTGAAATTAGGTCTAAAATGATGAGAAGACAAAATTCAATACAGTTACAACTCAACTTTAGGAAGTAAACCTCCTATCATAATATTTTTCGTAAGTTTAGTCTCCAGGGTCCGAAAAAGAATAAAATAATGCCAAGGAGAACTCTTCTGGCCAATAATGGACCAGAGTATTCCTTTTTTGTACATATTCAGTTTGTTCCGAAAAAGGGTTAAACTTATACTGAAAAGGTTTCTCTTCAAATCCATTTTATGAGTGTGTCAAAGACAAAATCACTTGGCCATATTTTTATATTTAAGGAGTCTGAAAAGATCTTAAATATGGACTCCCTTGTCCTTTTTCATAAATTTAGTCTCCTAAGCCCAAAAAAGTATAAAATAAAATTGAGGAGAACTCTTCTAGTCCGTAGGCTAGAGTATATATTTTTTAGAATTAGTCTATTCAGTATAAAAAAGGGGGTAAAATTGTGTGAACAGGTGTTCCTTCAACACAATTTAATGAGTGTAAAAGGAACAGGTTCACTCGACAATATTTTCAATTTTTAAGGAGTCTGAAAAGAGAATAACTATGGACTCCATAATGTCGTTGTGATTAGCATGTTAGGGAGGGAGTCCCATGGGGAATGGCCAGAACAAGAGTGAGTAAGAAGCATGATGTTCGAATGCAAAATCATAGCAGGGATAAGAAGGACTCTCAAGCCTAAAAACAAACTTGTAGCATGAGCGCCAGAATATAAGGGGATTCTAGACTAGAGCACCCATGGAAGGTAGGATCTACCATCAACAAAACAATGTTTTTGAGCAAAGAGAAAGGTGTCATTACTTTCTAATGGGGTCGACCCTAGGTTTAAGCATAACTAGCAACTGATAATGCAAAATTTTGGATGAGTGCATCCTACCCTAAATTCCATTTATCAGAACATTACCTCCCTAGGGCCTTTTAAAAAAGTTTGGCCAATCGACGAAAAAAATATGAAAAGAAACTATATTAGCCTAAAACCTGCAAAATGGGACCATAGAACTACAAAATATGACCATTAGTTGCAAATTTTGAAAAAATATTGAAACTATAGGAAGTGGGTTTTCAAAATTTAATGAAAATTAGTTATGTTTACCCATTTACTATCCATTTTACCATTTTACCCCAAAAAACAACCAAAGTGACCAAAACCCTTGGAGTGAAAATCAGAAAAACATGGATCTTGGAGAAACTACACCTCTTTCGGCCTTAAATAAGTAAGTATTCTCACCCTATCTTGCATTTCATTAACTCATTTCCTCAATTTCTTGCAAATTTTAAGCTTAATTTATATTCATTTAGCATGAATTTGTGCATCCGCGGGCTTCCTTAAGGAAACTCGTGGATATCCCTAGTTGATGGAAACACTGGTAGTGGATATCCGCGATTGTTATAATTATAGGCTGCAGATGCCCGGTGAAGAGTTTGAAAAAAAATAAACTAACTCAAAAATTTATTGGCAAATGAGAAGGATGTTTGTCCTCTAAAAAAATTATGAATAGGAAGAGGTGGATCGGGCAGTGTTTGACAATGACGAGGAAAAACAAGTTCTACATGCATGTGGCATGTATAAATTCTTCCAAATTGGTGGCATGAGGGTGAAAAGGAGATTATTAAATCTCTTGATTGACTAATGGAATCATGATGCTAAGGCATTCATGATCATTTGACAGTCTTTGACCATTATGGTTGAGTACATTTACTTCATTACCGGTTTGTCTAGGAGAGGGGAAGTTCCAAACTTCCAAACTCGTGGAGGAGGCTAGAGTATCAATGACTTTATCAATAAGTATTGTGATGCTGACACTGAGAAGAGTGGCTCTCAAGTGACGATCAAATAGATCACCAACTTGAGTCTCTGGTTAATCTTATATACCTTGGTTCAGATCGTGGGATCCAACTCCTTACATTTTGCATCACGGGAAAAAATGAAATATGGGGTTGAATGTTTATGACCTACTATGTATGATTGGAGCACTACCATTATCAATGACATGAAAGAAAAACTTAATGACTGCAAGCTAAGGAAATCTAAGAACTTCTTCTTCAGCAGCGTCTTGTGCACTTTCTTTTTTCAGTGGGTGCCCATTATGAGCTTGTGAACACACATACAAGGACACCTACGACCATGGCCATCCATGGTTTGATGGACCGAGATCATAGCTCGCTTAGGAGGTGGAAAAATTTCCAACCTCTATCATGATTACTTCTTCAGCTGGTGGGAGCGACAAAATCACTTCATCAAGGACTATCCTTATGCATGCATTGATTTCACCAATGATCCAGTGACGCAAGTCGTGCCCTCGATGGCACAGCTGCTCTCGCCAGGACCTTCTCTCCCACGGAAAGAAGAGTTGTAACACCCTTCAAATCCTGTATCGGGACTTCTCGTCACCCACAGGACTCTCTGTTGATCTCCCGGCAGTTGCTTCGGGAAATCGGGTTTCGCGGTATCGCGAACCCTATGCGCACTTCTCTCGCAACTCCAAACTCCGAACCCCGAATGTCGATGGTCAACGGTCAACGGATCGGGATAACACCACTCACTATGTCAACAACATGCCTTTCAAAACCCCGAGCCCCGAGGTGCCGATTCTCGATCAAACGCCACCTGGATGATCCTATCTTTCGGGGCCCCACTCTGCCACATCATCTTCGGGATTTCGCGGATCGCGAATCCTCGACACAAAGTTCCTTGCTGTTAGAAACCCCGAACGCCGAATCCCCGATTCTTCGGATTCGTGCCACCTGTCCCACCTACGATCGACGGCTCCCACGAAATCGGGAAATCGCTATTCGCGATTTCAACGTGCATGCAACTCTTGCACTCGCCAACCCCGATATGCCGAAATGCGATGGCAAATGAGTTCCACTTGCGCTTGGAGGTTAACTCTTTCTCAAGAGTTCAAGTCGCCAATTCTCTTCCTCTTGAAGAGTCCTTCATTCCGAAACTTCTCCCGTTCGGGCTTCACCTGGGTCTGTTCCACAATACTAGCTAGGGACTCTCCCTCCTGAGCTTTCACCAACTTTTCACTCGGAACCCCTCCGAATTCAATTCTTCCATAAGATCACATATGCATCATATGAAAGAAATATGTAACAAGAAGAAAATATGCAAAGGCATAATGCCAACAACACGCAGAAAATAAACACGTCCATGGAATTTAACCACGGCTCTCCTGTTCTTTCTCTTCCCAGGCTTGACTCTGAGACTTCACTCAACCTGCAATTCACCTGCACGGTTCTTCTGACTCAGCACAACTTCTGGGCAAACAAAGATGAGGGTTTAACTATCCAGCCTCCTCAACGCACTCTATGCGGAGGTATTCCACTGCACTCTATGCAGGAATCTCTTAGCTTGAACAGAGAAACGATTGGAACTCAATCTCTCAATCCCTCAGATTTCGAACCTGCCATGCAATCACGTATGCAGCATATAGACAATAGGCAAAACAAGAAGCAAATATGCAACAACATAATATCAACAACACACAGAGAATAATCACAGCCATGAAATTGAATCAAAGCTTTACTATTAATTCAATATTTGTACATGGGGATTCTTCACAAATTCTCTTCTTGCTCTCTCTCTTGCTCCTCTATGCTAATGCTGAATAATCATCCATTATACAAAGGAGGGTGCCTATATTCGTTTTCCCTCCCAGAAGTAAAACTGTCTAATCTACAGCTAATTCCTATCTAATAGCATTAAAACTATTAAATGCCTTCCTATCTATAACATAATATAAGTGCGCTCAGCTCTGAATGCCTTCAGTTAAATGGAGGCGCAAAAATCTTCGAAGTTAATTCAAAAACGTATGTGTTGGCACTGTCCAGCTATATCTCTTTGTCCCCGCGCTGCTCGTTTCATGATGTCGTAGATGCTCCTGCATCATACTCCTCGGATCAAAAGATTTCATGGGCTCCTGTCCATGAGCTCCTGCACAGTCTGCCCATGCTTTTGAATCACTGTCTCTGTTTCCCAGCTGGCATCCTCCACGGGGTGATTTTTCCATTTCACCAGGTACTCAAAATATTTTTTTCTCCTGGTCTTCTTTCCAACTCGTTTATCCAGGATGCACTCCATCTGCGGTTTCTGTGCAACTGGCAATTGCTTCTGCCACTGGATCACTGGTGGTTCATCAGTTCCAGTGCCTGCTTCTTCAGTCCTGTAGGGGTATAAGTCCGAAATATTGAAAATCAGAGATATCCCGATGCCCTCCGGCAATTCAAGCTCATATGCATTCTCCCCGAACTTCTTCAGGACTCTGCATGGTCCAATCTTTTTCATCTTGATCTTGTTATACGTTCCCCTTGGGAACCTTTCCTTCCTCAGGTGCGCTAGAACCATGTCCCCAACTTCAAACTGAAGTTTCCTTTTCCTCTGATCGGCTCTGCGCTTATACTCCTGGTTCGCCTTCATCAGTCGCTGCTTCACCTGTGTGTGAAGTTCCTGCATTGCTTCAGCGAACTCTTCAGCTCTTGCACTGCTAGTTTCAGCCTGTTCTGACTCCCTGAGCTTAGAAACTCCTCTCGGCTGTGTCCCATACAAAATTTGAAATGGGCTCTTACCTGTACTCCGATTCACAGAATCATTGTACGCAAACTCTGCCTGTGGTAGGATCTGATCCCAACTGCTGTGATGCTCAGTCACCATACTTCTCAACAGATCCCCCAAGCTTCTGTTGACTACTTCCGTCTGTCCATCTGTCTGGGGGTGATAAGAAGAACTGAATGCCAAGTCAGTCCCCAAATTCTTCCACAACATCCTCCAAAAGTGACCTATGAACTTCGTATCCCGATCCGAGACTATGCTTCTCGGCAATCCATGCAATCAGACAATCTCTTTGAAAAACAAATTTGCAATGTGGGTTGCATCGCTGGTCTTATGACATGGAATGAAATGTGACATCTTTGAAAACCTGTCCACCACCACAAAAATGGAATCAACTCCTCGCTGAGTTCTCGGTAAACCCAACACAAAATCCATGCTAATGGCTTCCCGTGGCCTCTCGGGTATGGGCAATGGATGATAGAACCCTGCGTTCTGCTTTCGTCCTTTTGCATGTTGACAAATCCTGCATCGGTCAACAAACATTTTAACGTTAGCACGCATGCCAGGCCAATAATACGATTCGCTCAGCTTTGCGAACATTTTGTCATGTCCAAAATGACCTGCTAAGCCTCCACTGTGCTTCTCCTTCACCAAATTCTCTCTCATAGAGAAATCTGGAATGCACAATTGATTGCCTTTGAACAGCAATCCGTCCTGGATTAGGTAGTCAATCCATGGACTCCTATCCCTGAGAACCGGGTTCTCGGCTGCCTCGTATGCCTCGCCAAAGTCTGCGTCACCTGCATACATATCCTTCAAATTTTCAAAACCCAAAGTCTTGACCTTGAATTCCTGCAGAAAAAAACATTTCCTGCTCAAGGCATCAGCCACCTTGTTCGCAGTCCCTGAAATGTGCTTTATCACAAATGTGAAATTTTGCATGTATTCCACCCACTTTGCATGCTTATGATTCAGCTTCTCTTGCTGACTTACAAACTGTAACGCATGATTATCACTGTACAGAACAAATTCCTTGGGTATGAGATAATGCCTCCACTTTTTCAATGCATGTATAATGGCATAGAACTCCTTATCGTACGTGGAATATTTCAACTTCGCATCATCCAGCTTCTTGCTGTAATATGCTACAGGTCGGTCATCCTGACTCAAAACCCCTCCAACAGCATATCCACTAGCATCACACTTCACCTGGAAGGTTTTCTGAAAATTAGGCAGCACTAACACTGGCTGCTCGGTGATCTTCCGCTTCAACAGATTGAATCTCCTTTCAGCCTCTGCTGTCCAGTGAAAAACTTTATGTCGTTTCTTCACGGTATCCATCATTGTTGCGCTAATTCCGCTGAAATTTCGAATGAACTTTCGGTAGAAGCTAGCCAGTCCATGAAAGCTCCTTACTTCAAAAACATTCCTTGGCGATGGCCAATTCCTGATTACGTTTACCTTCTCAGGATCCATCTTCAATTCATTTGCCGAGATTACAAAACCCAAATAAATGAGTTCTGTCTGCATGAATGAACACTTCTTCAAATTGATCAACAACTTCTCCTGTTGTAGCCTCCTCATTACAATGGCCAAATGCCTCAGGTGTTCAGCCCTGGTCTTGCTGAATATTAGTATGTCGTCCAAATACACGACCACAAATTTGCCAATGAATTCCCGCAGGACTTCATTCATCAACCTCATAAATGTGCTTGGTGCATTTGTCAACCCAAATGGCATGACCATTCATTCGTACAAACCCTTGTTTGTTTTGAATGTTGTATTCCACTCATCTCCCTCTCGCATCCGGATCTGATGATATCCGCTCTTGAGATCTATTTTGGAAAAGTAATTTGCCCCACTTAGGCAATCCATCAAATCATCCATTCTCGGCAGTGGAAACCTGTACCTGATGGTAATCTTATTTATCGCTCTGGAGTCGGTACACATCCTCCAGCCTCCATCCTTCTTCGGACTCAGCACTGTCGGAACAACACATGGACTAAGACTTTCTCTGACCAGTCCTTTATCCTGCAGATCCTGTACCTACCTTTTGACTTCCTCATTCTCCTGAGGTGTCAGCCTGTATGCTGCCTTATTTGGTAAGCTTGCCCCGGGTATGAGATCAATGTGGTGACTCACACTCCTCATCGGTGGCAACGAACGAGGTAGTTCGTCCACGATGATATCAGTGAACTCTCCCAACAGTTCCTGAATCTCTTCTGGTAAGTCATCCACTCTTGTGCTTGTCAGGACAATTCTCGGCTTCCTGACAACAAAGAATTGTGGATCCTCATTCTTCTCCAGCTCTGTGATAAGTTCCTTCCCACTCATGAGAAGTATGGTACTGCTCACTTCCGGCTTCACTTCCTTATCCTTCACTGGATGCAATGTATGTGATCTCCCATCCTTCTCCAAGGTGTATGTGTTCATTCTCCCATCATGAACAACATTCCTATCATACTGCCATGGTCTACCCAATAAAACATGACAGACATCCATGGGAATGACATCACACAGAATCTCATCCCTATATTCACCCATTTTAAAATTGACCAAGCATTGCCTTGTAACACATACCTGGTGTCCTTTCTGTAGCCATGTCACTTTGTATGGACTCGGGTGTCTGTTCGTCTTCAGCTCCAGCTTCTCCACCATCTCGGTCGAAATGAGATTATCGGTGCTTCCGCTGTCCACTATGACCTTGCATTTCCAGCCCTTGGTCTTGCACGTGGTCCGGAACAGTCTGCATATTTGCGCTGAGTTGTCCACCTCTTTCTCAGGTTTCAAGAGAGCCTTGTGCACTGTTAGTGATTTCCCACTTCCAGTGTCTTCATCCTCCACGTCACGCCTCTGTGCCTCAGCGAAATGAGCTTTTCCTCTGTCCATTTTCCTGTCTGGACAGTCCACGGCTTTGTGTCCATCTTTCCCACATGTAAAACAAGTGATAAATCCTCCACAACCTCTTCCTCTACCTCGGGTACGAGGAAATATGTTGGCGTCAGCATATCCTCCCTGCTGATCATCTTGCTACCTCCTCGGCTCATCATATTTTTGCCTCTGCTGTGAGGTTCCACCTCTTTCAACTCTTCCCTGAGGCTTCTGAGTTCTTTCTTGGGCAACTACTTTGCCTCTGGGCTGGCTTCTGCCTCACCCTCGCTGTCCCTGCTTGCAGCTTAGCTTCTCCTCAGCTTTTAAAGCCATCTGGTAAGCATCTTCCACCGTCCGGATGGTCAGCAAGCTTATCTCATCCTAAATGTCATACCTCAACCCATTCAGGTATCTTGCCACCTTTTCGTCATCACTCTCCCGATGACCAGCTTGAATGTTGAGCCTATAAAATTCCTCGGTGTACTCCTTCACCGTCAACAACTTATGTCTTAGGTTCTGCATGCACCTGAACAGAGTGATCTGGTAGTCTCTGGGGATGAACTTTGCTTTCATCTTGGCGATCATCCTGTCCCATCTCTTTATCTTTTGTTTTCCTTTGGAAAGCCTGTCCGCCTGCAGCTCATCCCACCATAAGGTTGCATGTCGATTCATCTTGGTAACAGCATGTCTTATTTTCTTGTCCTCCTCGACATCTTCATAGTCGAAGTAGGTGTCGAGTGCTCGGATCCAATCCAACAACTCTTCTGTATTTAGACTTTCCTCATAGACGGGAATGTCCATCTTCGTCTTCGAGCTCATCCTCGAAATGGCTCTAATCAGTCTTTCTGTCGAGGCATCTTCTGCTGAGACCTCCTCGGCATCGTTTCCAGCTTCCTCTTCAACTTTGGGATCGCTGAACTCCCCCGCGCCCACTCCACGTCTCTGTGTGGTTTCCATCTCCTCGAGCCTTGCTCGGAGATCTCGCATCTATCTTTCTATCTCTGGGTTCCCTGCTGGCCTACCCCTTCTTCGCGCGCCCCTGTCTTCACGATCAGGTGACTGCCTCTCTCTTCTAGGCGGCATGGTGTATCTGCTTCTCTCTACTACCTGAACAAAGAGAACTCCACTTCCGAGCTCTGATACCACTCTGACGCAAGTCGTGAGTATCAGAGTGCTTTCCTTTCCTCCTTCACTCCTCTTGCCTGAAATATACATACAAGATCTTCAGGCTCTGATACCACTCTGATGCAAGTCATGCCCTCGATGGCACATCCGCTCTCGCTGGGACCTTCTCTCCCACGAAAATAAGAGTTTTAACACCCTTCAAATCCCGTATCGGGACTTCTCGTCACCCACAGGACTCTCTGTTGATCTCCCGGCAGTTGCTTCGGGAAATCGGGTTTCGCAGTATCGCGAACCCTATGCGCACTTCTCTCACAACTCCAAACTCCAAACCCCGAATGTCGATGGTCAACGATCAACGGATCGGGATATTACCACTCACGATGTCAACAACATGCCTTTCAAAACCCCGAGCCCCGAGGTGCCGATTCTCGATCAAACGCCACCTGGACGATCCTATCTTTCGGGGCCCCACTCTGCCACGTCATCTTCGGGATTTCGCGGATCGCGAATCCTCGACACAAATTTCCTTGCTGTTAGAAACCCCGAACGCCGAATCCCCGATTCTTCGGATTCGTGCCACCTGTCCCGCCTACGATCGACGGCTCCCACGAAATCGAGAAATCACTATTCGCGATTTCGACGTGCATGCAACTCTTGCACTCGCCAACCCCGATATGCCGAAATGCGATGGCAAATGAGTTCCACTTGCGCTTGGAGGTTAATTCTTTCTCAAGAGTTCAAGTCGCCGATTCTCTTCCTCTTGAAGAGTCCTTCATTCTGAAACTTCTCCCGTTCGGGCTTCACCTTGGTCTGTTCCACAATACTAGCTAGGGACTCTCCCTCCTGAGCTTTCACCAACTTTTCACTCGGAACCCCTCCGAACTCAATTCTTCCATAAGATCACATATGTAGCATATGAAAGAAATACATAACAAGAAGCAAATATGCAAAGGAATAATGCCAACAACACGCAGAAAATAAACACGTCCATGGAATTTAACCACGGCTCTCCTGTTCTTTCTCTTCCCAGGCTTGACTCTGAGACTTCACTCAACCTACAATTCACCTGCACGGTTGTTCTGACTCAGCACAACTTCTGGGCAAACAAAGATGAGGGTTTAACTGTCCATCCTCCTCAACGCACTCTATGCGGAGGTATTCCACTGCACTCTATGCAGGAATCTCTTAGCTTGAAAAGAGAAACGATTGGAACTCAATCTCTCAATCCCTCAGATTTCGAACCTACCATGCAATCACGTATGCAGCATATAGATAATAGGCAAAACAAGAAGCAAATATGCAACAGCATAATATCAACAACACACAGAGAATAATCACAACCATGAAATTGAATCAAAGCTTTACTATTAATTCAATATCTGTACATGGGGATTCTTCACAAATTCTCTTCTTGCTCTCTCTCTTGCTCCTCTATGCTAATGCTGAATAATCATCCATTATACAAAGGAGGGTGCCTATATTCGTTTTCCCTGCCGGAAGTAAAACTGTCTAATCTACAGCTAATTCCTATCTAGCAGCATTAAAACTATTAAATGCATTCCTATCTATAACATAATATAAGTGCGCTCAGCTCTGAATGCCTTCAGTTAAATGGCGGCGCAACAATCTTCGAAGTTAATTCAAAAACGTATGTGCTGGCACTGTCCAGCTGTATCTCTTTGTCCCCGCGCTACTCGTTTCATGACGTCATAGATGCTCCTGCATCATCCAGACCTCATTATCCCTGTTGGAGATGATCTACCTTACGTTTATGAAAAAAAATAACTCATGAGATCGGATAATGTCCCACATCATAGTCAATGAGGAAAATAATAGGAAGGACCAAGTTATGATGCATCTAGGACATTGTGTGGTGTGGGCTAGAACTTTGAGGCCCTCATGTGCAATGTTCCTATGGCTACCATTGATGACCTCCCCATAGGTATGCAACATCATGTTGTGGGAACACCTAGGCCATGGGTCAGACTATTTTGATGTTTGAAAAATGTCGTTGTTTGTTATAATAGGGTGCACTGGCCTCAGGCCTAGGCATATTATATGCTCATAGAACAATTTTTGTACTTGTATAACATTATATGACCTTTGGGGGCTAGGGGGGGGCATATTTTGTACTTGATGGATCTCATTTTGATATATATATATATATATATATTATTTTTGTGAGTTATAAACATTTTGTATTTTACCTGCAAATGTTAATATTTACATGTGACTGTGTGTGGTTACTTTACTAATGATATAAATACGAATCTAAAAAATAATTAGCATAGGAATCAACTAATTCATTATATCTCCTAGGGACATGTTCATAAGTAATAAAATAAAATGAATGATCCAAAAGACGTACCCTAAGGAAAAACCGTAACAACACCGTATTGTGTATTTGATACAGGCCATTTAATTGTGAAACAACCAATTTAGAGTCCATGAAAAATTGGAAGTGATTGATTCCACATGACAATGCATCTTGCAAAATATCAATGAATGTGTTATACATGGAAACATTGTTAGTATTTTCTCTGAGATACACACTTCCAACGGAGAAAACCCTAGGACAAATAGATTTATCATATTGAGACTTCACACACTTCTTGTGTGCTTCGTTTGATAAAGTTGCATCTCGACGTTGCTAGTCAATATGTTCAAGATAAACTAAGTTCTCCTCGAGATGATTCTTGTAATGAAGGAGCTCAAATGCCATCTTAAGAGAAGTAACCTCACATTCAATTGGAAAAAATGCTTCCACTCCATGGATGAGTTGGAAAGGAGAGAAACCAGTAGAATTTTTTACGAAGGTATGGTAAGCCCATAAGTTCAAGTAGAGCATCAAGTTCCAGTTCATTCGAGTTGAATTAAAATTCTTCTCAGTATCGTTTTTAATGACTTGTTCATGACTTCAAATTGACCATTGGCCTGGGCATAGTAGGGAGACAAATGTTCTTGCCTAAATCCCAGTTTTGATGCTAGCTCCAACATCATGCGGTTCTGAAAGTAACTTCCATGGTCGGTGACAATCTCTCTCAGAACCCTGAGCCTAGCTATGACCTTATTAAATATGAAGAGTGTTGTAGTTTCCCCATCATTAGAAAATGTCAGCATGGCCTTGGTCCACTTAGTAAAGTAGTCGAATGTAACAATTCCCCCTAGACAAATTCGGGTGGCATGTCATGAAATATACCCCCCACTTGGTGAAGGTTCCAATAGTAATAACAGGAAACATGGGATCGGTATGTGTGCGCATTTTCTTCATGAATATTTGACACGGGTGATACTTTTTTACCACTTCAATAGAATGTTTGAATATTGTGGGCCAAAATTTCCTGGCATCCAGAATATTTTGTGTTGTTTCCAACCCATACAAGTGACCATCGCATGCTCCACTATGGAATTCATTCAAAACAACATTTTCTTCTTCAAAAGTTAAACAACGACAAAGAATCGAGTCCACCCCATGTTGATACAACATTTCAGTGATTATGAGGTATTTTTTATCCGTGTGACAAACTCATCATCGCTCGTCTCGTGAATAGTCTGGAGGGTGCTTTAGAGTCTGTAAATATATAAGGATATCCCCATACCATGGGTTGGACGAAGAGATGAGGAAATTGTGTTCATCCAAAAATGAGTCTATTGTCTCTCTTTTCTCATTCTCTACTCAGAACTCCAACATCAACTTAGAGAAGACCAAATTTTTCTTAGATTTTACGAATGAAAAATCCAAATCAACCTCTTGAATCACAAAAATCCACTTGTTTTACTTCCCGCCAATAATTATCCTATTCAAAACATATTGAAATGGATTGACAGTGGTGATGATGGTTGTCTTACGTAATAGAATATAATGTTGAAATTGTTGGACAACACAGAAATCTTCCAACTCCACTGCAAGATACCAGATATATAAAATATGCAGAACAGAAATGAAATGCTAGAAATGACAGAATAACAGTAAAATATCCAGCATAATCTTCACAATACACAGAAATGATATAC
>JZKD02S1660925.1:567016-603643 GCA_000966675.3 Picea glauca | reverse complement strand
AGGTCTTCTTACATCCGCCTTATTCTATTTTATTGAAAGGTCTTATTAATATTGACCTTTATTACATCCGAATACATTGATCTACCTATGTGCGGGTTAGGACCTTAACATCCACTTTCTCAACATGTGATTAATTGAGTTCAGTATCCATGAGAGTGTGGCTCAAGTAATAGATGAAATTCTCCTAGAGCTCATAATCCTCTTGAACTAGAACCATGCAATGGAAAACTCGACTGCTACCAAATACAACAAGAAGTATCGATTTTAATTAGGGGAACTCAAAAAAGGAGTCAAAACCAACACTTTCTTCAATGAATTGAAGGAACATTCTGCAACTTCATCCCAATAGAATGGGACCCCTTTCTTCAAAAGGCACATAAATCCCTTTGTTATGTTAACATAGTTTGGGAAAAAGTTCCTCAGAAAATTCTCCTTTCCTTATAGGCTCTGAAGTTGTTTGATTATGCAAGATAGAGGAAAATGATTTATTTCCTCAACCTTCAAGGGGTCAACCATGATACCCTTTTTAGAAACGATGAATCCAAAAATATGACCATAGGTCACACAAAAAATACACTTGCGTGGATTCAATCATATCCTATAGAAATTACATCATTCAAAAAACTAAGCGAAGGTGTAATAGATGATGGTCCCTCTTACGTGAGTGAGTCATGAGATCATCTAAGTATTCCTCCACTATATGCTTCAAGTCATGAAAGGAAAACAACATGGCCTATTGGAATGTTGCACCAACATTTTACGACCAAACGACATTTTCCAGTAAGTCAAAGTACCCAGGGACATATGAAGTTCGTTTTGTGTTTATCTTTCAGATGAATTTCAATTTGGTTGTATCCAGAGAAACCGTCCATAAAAAAGAATATTTCACTCCCTCCACACTCATCCAATATATGATCAATGAATGGTGTCATGAAGTTATCTTTAGGAAAAGCCTTATTCAAGTCCCTAAAATCCATACAAACACATATTGTACCCTGCTTCTTATCAATGGAAACAAGGTTGGAGACCCATTGTGTCAGAGGAACTGGGTAGATAAATCCTTCTTTAAGAATCTTTTCAAAATTTTATTTTGTTTCTGCAACCTTTATTAGGTTCACAGGTCTCAACTTTTGTCGAACTGACTTTGCATTTTCATAGGTTTTAATTTTGTGTTGAACTATTCAAGGATCAATGCCAGGAATTTCCTCGTTATACCATGAAAACACATCACAAAAATCCTTAAATAGTGTTGTATATTGAGTGATATCGTCCTTTGAGAATTCTTCTCTCATAAATACTTTTTTGATAATTTCAAGATTTCCTAGAAATGTTGATGGGGATCATCTCTAATTTATTAGCCATATTTCCTTCGACGTAGACACCATGTATAGCTAAAGGATTGACTACCCCATAAACACTTCCAACAATGGATGACTTGAACTCTCCACTCTCTATTCAACTAATTTTAGGGAAGAAATATGATTTATGATGCAAATCCCCCCATGGCGGGGATGGCCTTTCATCTTCGACCATTGCCTCGATGATTGCTTCATTTAAAGGAAAGACGATATCTAGATAGTATTGGGAGCTTGAAGAGTTTTGAGCCCAAATAGGCTTAGGGAAGAGATCATCCTCCTCAATGACCATTGGAGTTTGATATGGGTCTATCATTGCTTTATTTTGAGAAATATCATTATCATAAGTGTTAGAAGAATTAGTGGAAGAAATAACATCATAAAGTGATATTGCATCCTTTTTTATGTCTTTTATATTGACCTTTTCCATGATAATAAGCATGATAATTCCCAATAGCAATCTAACCTAGAAATAAAATACTTTCATGTTTTGAAACACTGAGAGGGCATGGGGGTGAATCAATATTATGCATTTTTTTACCACTTTTAATCATAATATGTAAACATCAATTCATCAACAATTTATCACTTATGCCTTCAGTTAATATTTCATGAACATATAAACATAAATATTACCATTCAAAAATATATCACATCATACACAATGCACAAGAGATTTTTACATGGAAATCCAAATGGGAGAAAACCCTAGAATCCTTATATCTCAGAAGATCACATTCATAGGAATCACCAACTTCCAAAATTCTCCAACACCAACTAGAAGGAGGATCCAACCCCCTGTTTACAAGATATAATCTTAAGGAAGCTACAACTCCATGAATCCTCCAGCTCCAACTTAAAGGATGGCACAACCCCCTATTTTTAGGATCGAACCTAGAGGAAGCTCCAACTCCCTGAATTATTTGGTTCTAACCAGAAGGAGGCTACCACCACATTTATTTTACACTTCCTTCTACCCTGAAATATAAATCTAGACTCAACCTGCCACTTCCACTGTCACTGTCATTGCCACTGTCTCTATCACTGTAACTGTCAATGATAATAAACCTATCACTATCATTGTCTCTTTCACTTCCACTATCTCTATCACTGTCACTATCACTGATAATCAACCTTTCACTATCATTGTCTCTATCACTACCATTTCCTCTGTGACTATCATTGTCACTGATACTGATACATCATAATCATCAACCTAATCCACTCACATAGATCATATACCAACATCAAGTATCAAACCATGTGAAAAAATATACCTCAAGCATGTACCATATCCTCCACGAACCATGTCCCATAAGATATGCCTCGATTATGTGTCATAACATCCAAAACCATATACCAAGTATATGCCTCAAATATGTGCCAATATCACAAAGATGTTCCTCTAACAATGAACCATAAAATACATAAACCAAATACCATGGATATGTCTCAAGCATGTATCCATATCACCTATACATGAATCTCAACTATATGCAACCATGTACCAAAAAGGCCTTCAATACATGCCTTAAGAATGTGTAAAACCATCCATGATACAAGCATAAAACACACATAAAAAATACCTTTACTCATGTATAAGACCTAGTGCATATCATCTCAGACCAATCTGGTTCATATCATCTTTAGAAAAAAGAAGATAACATCCTCATTCAAGAACTTTTCACAGATACATGACTTGTACACTATAAACCTGCGAGCATCCGTGCTTTACCTCATTCTGACCCGCGGAGATCTGTGTCTTTCTCCACTACGACCCATGGATAACCTTATAAATCTAGTAAAATCACTTCTTGCTCTTCCAGACTTTTCCCTTCGCTTCCTCAAATTTGTTGCCTCAGATTCACTAAGAGATCACTTGATACATAGATATTCAATGAACTTGTGTATGTACAAATGACAGGCTCCATGACATGTATTTATACTTTTCCAAGTAAACCCTTTTCTAACTTTAGGGATGACTTGTAACTTTTATTTGCAACAACTTTTCCCCTTTTAATTAATTTTGGGATGACTTATAACTTCTTTTTTCAACCATTTGGGGGATTATTCATCATTACTTCGGGGATTCAACTTCAATAGATCATAAATCCTGAACCGTGAGGAACCACGTGGTGTACCACCAACTGTTGGAAATGGCAGGATGAGGACTATCCATCCATGAGGGTTTTTCATGTACTTGTAACATTCTTCAACCTCTTTTTCCCTAGTCAATTTTGGGCTTCATGACCACACCTATGGGATTCTTATAGAATTATTCAAAGMATCTTCYCATGAGGTCCATGCTCAAATATACATAATAAGGTGACCACTTTGGATACTTMTTCAATAWATCCATTACTTCTAGAGGCTTCTAGAYTTTTTCTAGAGTTGACATCAATGCMAACCAATTTTCCAATAATMTCCCCCTTTAACATTGATGGAAACACTCATGCTCCCCCTACRATTAWTTCTCCCCCTGTCATCATGMTTCTCTCCTYGTGTTTCTCTCCCCCTTTGACATTAATGRAAAAGGGTAACTCCCYCYRATGGTATAACKTMTTCTGACAATATTTCTCYAAGTCTTCATGCTTCTGATTTTTTTGTCATGTTTTTGTCCATCAATGCTTCYTGATGATGTAAACCACTAACATATAAAAATAATTCATRTTAAGGTTCCTTCATTACTTGAATTTCTATGTCTTCACTGAGCTTCCATCTTCTTACTTCTCCTGATGATTTATCTTCCCTTGTCTTCTTTGCAAAACTTCGTTTAGACCACTATCGGACATAAACTACTCAAAGTTTCTATCAAAGATACTCAAAGGTATCCCTTGGGAGTTTCATGGTGAAGATATCTGCAAATTGTTCTTTTGTTCCAATGTACTCCAACTTGATATTCTTCTCTGTAACTTATTCACACAGAAAGTGAAATTTGATTAGAATATGTTTGGTCTTGGAATGCATCATTGGACTCTTGGGGATACTTATAGCACTGGTGTTGTCATAGAGTATTGGGATGGGCTCATAATATTTTACTTGTATGTCCTGTAGGGTTTTGTTTGTCCATAGAACTTGAGTAGAACATGTTTTTTCTACAATATATTCTTCTTCTATTGTAGACAAAGATACCGAGGACTGCTTCTTACTTAACCAAGATACGAGACAATCACCCAAGTAGAAAGTTTCTCCACTAGTACTTCGTCGATCATCAATGCTTCCTTCCCAATCTACATATCCATAGGTGACCATAATCATCTCATTCTCTTTCAGATACCACAATCCAAACTCTATTGTTCCTTTGTAATATCTGAAAATCCTTTTTACTATCAATACATGAGTTTCTTTCATTGTTTCTTGAAACCTTGCAACATGTCCAACTACTTGCATTACATATGGTCTTGAGGATATCACATAGAGTAGAAAATCCATCATCAATATATAGAGTCTCTGATATTATTCCTTATATTCATCGTCTTTTCTCAACTTGCAACCAATCACCATAGGAGTACTTATGGTTTCACAATCTTCCATTCTGAACTTATTTATCATTTATTTGATGTACTTGGTTTGGGAAATGAAAATGCCTTCATCCAGCCGAGATATCTGAAGTCCCAAAAATAATTTTAATTCACCAAGTACTGACATTTCAAAGTCATTCTGCATGTCTTGGGAAAACTTCTTACTCATATTATCATCATCACTTCCAAATATAATGTCATCCACATATACTTCAATGATAAGTATGTTGTCCCTATCAACTTTACATAGATATTGTTATCTGCATTACCCTTTATGAATCCTTGTTGGTACAAATACTTGTCCAATATTGAATACCAGGCTCTAGGGGATTGTTTGATTCCATACAGATATTTTTTCAATCTACAAACATAATCTTCTCTTTCTGATAGTATGAACCCTTTTGGTTGTTCGATGTAGACTTATTATTCTAATTCACCATTTATAAATGTTGATTTTACATACATCTAATATACTTTGGTCCTTTTGGAACATATGTAGTCCAAGATCATTATGATTTCTCCCATTCAGGAAACAAGAGCAAACTTTTCTTCAAAATATATTCCTTTGACTTGAGCATATCCTTTGCATACTAGCCTTTCCTTGTTTCTGGTTACCTGTCCATATTCGTTTAGTTTGTTTCTGAACATCCATTTTGTACCAATCATTTTTTTGTTCTTTGGTCTTAGAACCAGTTCCCATGTTTCATTCTTCTCTATTTGGTTCAGTTCTTCTTCCACGACCTTGGTCCAATGTTCATCATTATTTGCTTCCTCAAAGCTATGGGGTTCAACTATGGATAATAGTGTTAGGTGTCTTTGTTCTAGTGTACATAACCATCTTCTTCCTCTGGTTTATGTTCCTGCATTTTTATCTCCAATAATTTGTTCTGATCGATGATTCTTCTAAACCCATTGGTTAGGTTTCCTAGAGGGCATTTGAAAGTCGTGCAAGTCATTTTCTTCTTGTTCTCCTTCTGGATTCTTCTCTTCGTGTTGTTGTTGTTGTTATCCTTCTACCTCTTCTTCTTTTAGTTCTTCTTTTTCTTCCTACTCATTAGGATTTTTTCTTTCTTCTTTGATCTTCGACACATTTGTTTCATCAATATTTACATTTATTCTTTCCAATATCTTGTTGATTCTTAGATTGTAACATTTCTATGCCTTTATTTTTCTTAAGTATCCAATTGTTATAGAAAATTTTGCCTCACCCCATGGAACTTGCTTAGATGGCCTTTCCATTTCCCTATGCAGAATTGAAGTCCCCTTTTGTACTTCCCAGAGACAAAAAACCCATTTTTCCACATATACTCTCCCTACCAGTTAGACAGTATGTGTATATGCATGTTGCTCCATTACAGCCCATGTACATCAGGTTTGGTGCTCAAAATTAAAAATTATGCCAAGTTTCCATGTCACGCCACGAGATCCATGATCCTTGACCTTTTATAGACTGGAAACGCTATGAATCAACCCTTCAGTTCCATTTCAAGGCTATAAATTGAGACATATCCAAGCCATGGAAAGGAGGATAATTCAACTTTTGGGAGAAAAGATACTCTAGAGAAGTTTCACTTCACACTGAGACTCCATCACTTTATCCTTGAAGTTTTGAACTCATTGTTCATCCCCCAAGCTCTTCCTTCTTTGATGGAGAACCTCATTGTCTCCTTTATATGATCTTTCCTTTGGTGGAGGATTTAAGTGGTGGAGGCCAAGTTGGAGGGACTTAGTTTCTCAGTTCTGAGATGTGTCGGCACAGAAGTTCATCACCTATCTACTTCTGTTGATTATTTTAATAGAAATACTCTTTTTCTCGTTCAATTGATATCTTGAAAATATTTGAATTATTATTCCATGGAAATATTTGTCATGAATGTTAATGGATTATGCTATTTTATATGCTAGCTTTAAATATTATCACCATATGCTTGCGTATTTTGGTTATTGAGGAAAAATTGCAGGTAAAGCTTTGGGTTGTGTGCTCAATAGTGGTCTTCATCGAACATTCAGACGAGGTAGGTTCTTGACCTTTTATTGTTACCAATTCATGTATATATCATACTTGGGATTAGAGTTTATTTCTGCAGTCATTCCATCTCTTGTGGCTTACCCCAGGCCATAGAGAGATTTTCCTCATAACAGAATTGACGACCATACTGGGTATTGATCTTCTGTTTGGGGTTTTGAGTGTTTTTCTCCTTGACTTGCTCTCTGTTATCCTGAGTTTCCTTATCGCATGATTGCTTGAAAACCTATTTTTACTTTTTTATCTAACTTTATTGTCTTAATCCTTTCCCTGTCAATGTTTTAGTACATATATGTGTTTTTTCCCTTGATAGACACGTACATATGCAAGTTGTCCTTCTATAGGGTGTGTACATACGCACGTTTTTCTCAAACGGTCGCGTACATCAAATTTTTAGGCTTACTAACTGATTTTGGTTCTTGATGTGTACATTTGGTTGGTTGCTGCGTCTTCTTGGGTCTTTGTCCTAACTGTTGAGTGCTTACAGAGTGATAGGAAACCTTCTTATTGTTGAATTTTCGGGTGATATTATTTCTTATCATAGTTTTCATTGGTTGTCCTTGCACATTGCTCTGAGTGTTTTATTCTTGTTATCCTTCTTGGCTTGTATCTTTTTTCTTGCAATAGGTTTTGCTTAGGAAGCTACTATTTAGTCCTTGCATTTTCTTTTCTTTATATTGAAAATACAAAAAAAAATGCTCATTTTGCATTATGGAATTTTCTCTTTTGGGTACTTAGTATTTATCTTGATGCATGTGGAAAGATTGAATTTTATTGAAATTGTAGAAGTTACATTGAAAGTTGCATTTTAAAATCTTACCATTTATTGAGAATTTGAGATTAGGACTTACCAATATTTTTATTCATTTCTTTGATATGTTGAGTCATAATGTCATCAGTTTCATGACCACACCTCTTGAGTAAACAAATCCATTAAAAGTAACGTTGATTAATTAAAATTTATTACCAGGGTCTTGTCGTTTATTGAAATTGTAGAAGTTACATTGAAAGTTGCATTTTAAAATCTTACCATTTATGGAGAATTTGAGATTAGGACTTAGCAGTATTTGTATTCATTTCTTTGATATGCTGAGTCATAATATCATTAGTTTCATGACCAAATCTCTTGAGTAAACAAAGCCATTAAAAGTAACATTGATTAATTAAAATTTATTAGAAACAATTTTATTTCTTATGGTACACAAACAAGCATAGGACATAGGGCCTTGGAATAGGATTTTGTGAGTAAAATTCTGCAAGGCTATTAAACTAAACATACGTGCCTGACCAAGGAGTGGTGAAATACATTGTGTAATTAATGACGTCAGGAGGCTCCTCTCACATCAGAGTTAAGAATGAGGTCGCATGAAGTTGGTTGCAGAGATAGCCCTCTAATAGATTCCTAGCGTCAAAGATATTTATATGGTTTCATTCATATATGGGGATATTGCTAGTACCTTTACCTCAATGAGAGGTGATGATTTCAATATTTCAGGCTTTTATACCCTTCCCATACAGTGGATCATACTTACGACTGTTCTCTTGTGCATTAGTTATATCATGGTGGCTCTATTTGCTTGACATAAGTAGCCACATAGGTTTCTTGCAGGGGCTATTATGTAGATACCCTGAGTCAGATAAGGGTCGGACAACACACAACCTTTATGGAGGATTACCTCTCTGGGGTGATCTGACGGAATGCATTGTTAATCCCACGAGGGACCTTATAGATGATTCTGATACATCCAATATTTTGAAGGGAGTCTCGGGCCCCTCTTGGGAAAGTCATACCTACTGTAGTGAGGGAGCCCCCTTTTCAGCTACTATATCTTGTTTGTGTGCATTTTTCCTTTTTTGTTTTAATTTAGTGTTCTCTCTGATTGTTAGTTGGCCTTAGGTTTTGGTTTTATATCTCGAGTATTGAGTCATCATGGAGAAATACTAGCCTCCTCACTGGTCTTGTCATTTGTTGAAGTTATCAACACATTTTAAGTCTTTACTGAAGCTTCCTTCTAAAATGTGTAAAGTTAATAGACGTGGTACATATATCTCCACCTCATAGACTTGTGATTGTCCAATTATGGGTATTGAGTCGAGTCCGAACAAAATTGGGAGTCCCTCAACTCCTATACCTTCTGTGGTTAATGGGACTCCTTTGACTCCTTCAACCTCTATTCTTTTTGTGTTGGAGGTTCCCGTCCTTACTCCTACCCGGCCTATGGTTTTTACTCAACCCATAGTAATGAACCATTTTGGGTCTCTTTTTGGTACACCTGGGTACAATTCTCAGTCCATACCTTCGATCTCTAACCCTCTTGTTTTTGGTATTCCCAATATGTCGTCACAAATTTCATCCTCCATTTCAACGACTAATGAAAATCCTAGTGTTGGAATTGGGGGCATGACTCCTCTACATACTCCTGTCTTGTTTAGTGGATTTCATATTCCCCAAAAGAATCCTATGGTAGGAGGCCAACCTCCTTTTCCTCACGGGTCTAATCCTAGTCTCAATGCTCCTGGATGAAGTACTCAACCGAGAAGACAAGCTACTTCCTATATTATTTCATTTCCTCCTTCTTCCTCCATGTCGATTCCAACAAACACATTTGCTATGAAAAATCCACATATATCCTTCGAAGTTCCACCTAGAGGGGATCGGTTTCACACTATGGGAAACCCCCATCCTAGAGCTCCTCCAATTGGGGGAAATGTTTATAACCCTCATTATGTCATTCAGGGAGGTATGGTGCCCATACAACCTCTTATGAATCAATTTGGAGGAGCATATTACCCTACCGAAGAGGGATATGATATATACCAGAACCCTGTATGCTATACTATCCCTCAACACCAATATTTCCTGGGAGCATGGGATCAGACGCTGCAACCCGAACTCCCTTTTCTAGCCATGCTTATTTTTCTAGATTTTTTGAGATTAATGAATGACCCTATGCATCACGATCTATCATGGCCCCCCGTCCCCACCAAGATTCCTTCAGACATTCCAAAATTTGAGGGAAAGACTGGAAATGATCTAGTTGATCATGTTACTACTTTTCATCTTTGGTGCTCATCCAATTCTCTTAATGACGATTCTATTTATTTGAGACTATTTCTATGCACCCTCATGGGGGTTGCAGTGAAATGGTACATTGATCTTATGGGGGGCATGTATGAAAACTTTAATCAGATGATTTTGTTCTTTCTCAACCACTTCCAGTTGTCGGTTCGTTATGATGCCAAAATATAAAAAAATTTCGGCTCTTCGCCAAGATAAGGCCACACATATCTCATACCATATCCAAGAGTGGTTTATAAGGAAGAGGTTGATTAAAGCCTACATTCCTCCATATTTTCTGTTGGAGTGGTTCCTTAAGTCCTTATTTCCTTATATTTCGAAGGATGTTTCTACATTCAGAGTAACATCTGAGGAAGAAGTTATTTTCAAATCCCAGTAGCTGGAACTCATCTATGCTTAGTCTGGTATGTTGTATGAAATTATTCCTAATGCACTGCGGTTTAATTATGACCCTAGAAAAAATCTCGGGCCTCATGACAATGGCATCATAGGCTCTCCAAATTCTAAGTCTATAGACTCAGTGACGAACCATTTGAAGGATTTGTCTCTAATCCATCATGTAGTAGGAAAAGATCCAACTTCATCCTCCACTCCCACTTAGTCAACAAGTGTGCATTATGTACAGTCGTCGGCCAACCCAAATGGTGACCAACAACTAGGGAGGAATAGAAATAAATGATGAGGTAATAATCATAAGGGTAGGAAAAATAATAACAAATCCAAGGATGACAGTAACAAAGATAGATCAAATAATAATGCTGGTGAGAGAAAGAAAGAAAAATGAAAGGTGAAGTTTCCATGTAAAATTTATAAATATGATCACCTTACCCACCTATGCCCCAAAATTGAGGAATCCTCGAGGCTCTTATCGCAACCGCCTGTTATTTTGACCAATCTATTTCCACATAATCAACACATGGCTTTGGGGTCCTCCAACACCGAAAATGTGTCGAACAAGAGTAAAAACCCTTGACAAATGAAGGTGATCATCTCTACATTAATATGGTCAAGTCCTTGATTGATGTAGCAACTCGATCTCGTGATTAAGTTTCTTCACAGACTGTCATGGGTACAAAGTATCCCCCTCCTCTAGAAACACCCTTGAAGATCTAAAATCAAGAGCCTCTGCCTTGTATTTCGAAAGGAGTACTGAAATGATCTACCCACAATCCTAATGCCAAAGCTTCCTAGAACTATTCAATTATCGAAGATCTGGTTCAAAACCCTTGTGCGATGTCGTCTTTCGAGGTGCTCTAGAAGTGTCATTGATAGAGGAATTCCTTGTTATCTAATTTGGGAGCTCTAGAACCGTGTTGCTCAAAGGTTATTAAGTTTGACGTCATGGATGTTCAACCTCACTTTCCTTACCACTTGGTATTTCAAATCCTTGTGGAGTACACATAATATACTCTCAAACACACTGTAATTGATGAAGGTGTTGCGACATGCGTGCTGTACCTAACCTGTTGGAAATTCGTTGGCTCTCCCACTTTATCCCATTCTATGACTATATTGACTGCATTTGATGGACATTCTTTTTGACCCCATGGAATTCTTCCCGCTTTTCTAGTCTAGTTAGGTGGAAAGACAATGGCGGTTGATGTCGAGGTGGTTTATGCACCCCTTGACTATAATTTATTACTAGGGCATAATTGGACTTATTCCATGATCGAATTCGTGTCGTCTGTTTTCCACAATTCATGTTTTCCTCTCGAAGGGAAAATAGTTACGATTAATCAGTTATCCTTTGCACATGCTATTCCTAATGCATCGGTTGGACCTTTGATCCCAGTGATCGACAATTCTCGATAGGAAACCGAGGATATTGGTTTATGAATGTATTCCTCTTTTATGGGTAGCTTTGATTTCATGGCACCAATCCATCACATTTATGCCATGTCCAGTAGGTCTTCGTTGTCGATGAGGTACATTCCTTTCTGTACTTTTTGTTTCAACAATCCTTGGACCCTACCTTCATTGACTACATCGTGTGAAGGTCAGTCACACATTGGGATGGCAATGCCATTGTAAGCGACATAGTTTTCATATCATGATGTTCTTAAATCTACTGTTGACCCGGATCCTTGCTCCTTGCAGATGAACGAGGAGGATCCTATTCTAGAGCCTGTATGGGCCACCCCATCATCCTGTTCACATGATTTCCTTGATGATACTTTACCTTCATATGAATCCATATTAGAGGCCATGAATGGTCCCAATAGGCTTTGGGACGATATGCATCATTGCTCTTATTTCCTCCCAGAGCTTGTGAGGATTGAACAGGATGAATTTAGATCTAACTTGGGTGAGATGGTCAGTCACATTGTGGTTTCTCTTGATACACATGGTATTTATGTCGAAGGAAACATGGATAATATTTATCCTACTGTCACGATCGACATCTCTCGAATTCTTGGCAAAACATTGAGAATGTATATATCAGTGCGAATTGTTCGCCTGAAGAAATTCAGATCTACATTGATCTCTTCAAATAATTTTGTGACGTATTTGATTGGTTGTATGAAGAGATGCTAGGGATCGACCCTATCATTTTCGAACATGAGATCAAGAATTATTTGGATTCTATACCTGTTTGACAACGTCTTGGAGTTGTTACTCCTAGGAAGGCCCCTGCTATTAAGGCAGATGTAGAGAAGATACTTAATGTTTGTTTCATCTACCTGGTTCCCTTGACCAAATGGGTTTCCAACCCCATTCTAGTGAATAATAAACAAGGAACCATCCATGTGTGTATGGATTTTCGAGACCTAAACAAGGATTTTCCTAAAGATAACTTCCCGACTCATTTCATTGGCCATATTCTCGGTGAGTGCATGAGAAGTGAGGTTTTTTCTTTTATGGACAAATTTTCAGAATATAATCAAATTCAGACCAAACCCGAGGATCAACATAAGATGAAATTTATTTTTCCTTGGGGTACTTTTGCATACCGTAAAATTCCTTTCATCCTTAAAAACGCCCGAGCAACCTTCCAATGCACCATGACCTTTTCTTTTCACGATCTCAAACACATTGTCGAAGCTTACCTCGATGATCTATCTTCTCACTCTTGCAAGAGAGTAGATCACTCCTCTCACCTTTGACTAGTATTTGAGATATGTCATTACTATCACATCCATTCGAACCCTCACAAGTGCATATTCCCCGTTAGGTCTGGTTGTCTTTTAGGATTATTAGTCTCTTAGCATGGGATCATGGTGGATACTATGAAGGTTGAGGAAATACTTCAATTTCCTCTCGCATGCAACATTCGTCAACTTCAAGGTTTACAGGGGAAGGCTATCTTATTGCATCCATTCATAGTGAACTATGCCAATTTAACTAAGGGTTTCGTGCGTCTTTTGAAAAAGGACACTCCATTTATATGGGATGAGTGAGCCCAGGAATCCTTTGATACTCTCAAGAAATCCTTGGTATCGGTGCCTCTACTGAAGCCTCCAGACTACAATAGAGACTATTTTATTTATATCGTCACGTCCGAAGGGACGATTGGTATAGTTCTGGTTCAAGAGGACGATGAGCTCCATGAGCACATTGTCTACTATCTTAGTCGAAACTTGATCGATCCTCAACTTAAGTACTCTCACATTGAGAAGCTATCCTTAGCCTTCGTACATGTTGTTCAAAGATTGTGGCATTATATATTACTTTGCAAAACTATTGCAATTGCATATATCAATTCATTTCAATATGTCCTGACTAGGCATATCATGGGGGGAAATATAATAAATGGATTGTTATTTTGAAAGAGTTTGATCTCGATTTTGCTTCGGCAAAGTCTGAGAAATCACTAGTTTGTGTTGAGTTGATATCAAACTTCCCTCGGCTAGATGAGGACATTATTCATGATGATTCATTTGCATATGAACATATCTTCCTTATCTCATCTTTGGACCCTTGGTAGGGATACATTCTAGTCTATCTTCAAACCTTGAAGTTATCCCAGCATCTGTCGAGAGATGATCGACGATGTATACATCATCAAGATAAAAAATACCTCATCATCGACAACACTTTGTATCATCGAGGAGTATACAATATTTGTCATCATTTCTTGACTCACAAGGAAGATGATTTGGTTCTCAATGACTGTCACAGTGGGGCTTGTGGTGGTCATCTTTCTGGGCTTGCAACAACCCAAAACATTTTGCGGGCCGGTTATTTTTGTCCGTTAATTTTTAAGGATTGCATTGAAGTGGTCAAGAAGTATCACCCTTGAAAGGTGTTCACTCATAAAATGCACTCGCATCCAACCCCTCTTCACCTAGTCATCACCGTCGGTCCCTTCACCAAGTGGGGGGTAGATTTTATGGAGTGTAACCCAGCTTTGGCTAGGGGTCATAAACATATTATCGTGGTTGTGGTTTACTTAACTAAATGGAAAAAGGCCATGCCTAATGTTAAATCTGATGGTAATACAACATCATTCATCGTATTCAACCAAATTATAGTCTGTTTCATAATCCCAAAGAGGATTGTCACTGATCATGGAAGTCACTTTCAGAATGAAATGATGAAGGAGTTAGCATCAAAATTGGGGTTTAAGCACGGTCATTATTCCCCTTATTATCCCCAGGAAAATGGAAAAGCAGAGGCGATGAATAAATCTCTCAATATCATCTTGCAAAAAAATGTTAGACAGAGTAAATCTGACTGGAATCTAATGCTTTACCCTACTCTTTGGGCATATCGAACCTCGGTTAAGACTTCCACCATTTTTTCTCCTTTTTAGTTAGTACATGGTGTGGAGTTGATTCTTTCAATTGAATGCAAAATCCCTTCCCTCAAACTTGAAATTGAACTCCTACCTGACAAATCCGATTTTGAAAATGCCTTGTACACCTAGAGTGCCTAGATGGGCAGCGTTGAAATGCCTCTATGGCGATCAAAGTGAATAAAGAATGTGTTAAGGTTCAATATGATAGGTTTTTCTATCCTCGGTATTACGATGAGGGTAACTTTATTCTCCTATATGACCAAGACAAAGAACCATTGGGGGAAGGCAAGTTCAACCTCATGTGGCACAGTCCTTATATCATGCAACATGTTTTGGAGAAAGGAGCCTAAAAATTGGAGGATTATGAAGGGAATATGTTGGATGAGCCCAGAAATGGGCTCTACCTTAAAATATAGTATGCTTGATCCCTTAAGATTGGGTGTGACTCTTTGTATACTAGTGTATCTTAGTGTATATACATCTTTTCCTTTATGTCATCGACTTGCTTATCAAGTTTTCCCTTGGTTGGAAGATGTCAACGGTGTCATCAGTATAATTAGGATTCACAGACAGTGCTAGTCATCATACACGGAACATGGCTTCTTTTGTGTGGGTCACTCACTCACCCGAAGGCCAACTGGTTTCTTCAGGTGGGATTTTTCTGGAGCCATCAACGAATAATGTGGCTGAGTATAGCGTCGTTATAGAGATTTTACGTGATGCCATTTCACATGGTTTCTAGTATTTATAGGTTTTCCTGGAATCCTAGTTAGTTGTATGTCAGTTAAACAACATTTACGGTGTGCGAGACCCTACTCTACTCCGACGATTCCTGCGGGAACGACTTTTGGAGCAATACTTTGATTTTCTTACTTATAATCATATACCTAGAAGTTTTAATCATGTATCCAATGCATATGATAATTATGTTTTAGATTTTCATTTGTCACATAACTGAAGTAAAGAAAACACATTCATATATGTACATATATAACTAAATCCAAAGACCGAATTTATATTTCATATTTTCAAAAAATATGGTGTCATAGTACAAAATGGGGCTCACACCCTCAAAATACATATATGGATGGTATATATATGACCATGGAATCTATGTATATGGCACCATATGCATATTCTAATAGCACAGTATGGCATTTATGAGACGCTGGAAGAGTTACACCCATGCACAAGGCACACCCACCACCTATCGCTACATAGCCTATGGCAGATCCTCCACATGAACCATAGGAATCATGTGCATCAATTGAGACAAGTTCCCTACACATTTTGTAGCACTCTATCTACATCTCCTCCTATGTGCTCATCTCCCTAGTTCCTCCGTCAATTTCATGGGAATCCATGCGATCGTCATGGACCTACATCTATGATACAAAACCATTGTTAATACTTGATACCGTACCAAAATATTTGTGTTTTTTTTAGTCTTTTTGGAAAACAAAAAAAAATGAAATATATAAAAAAAAATCTTACCAATATCAATGTAGGCGGAGCCTGGTGGAAAAGGCATATATGAATCCCCTCTGTAGTCAATACCAACATAGGGTTAGTCATCAATGGCTATCACCTATCGGTGACGCCAGAAAAAGAACTCATCCTCGTATGGGTTTGGCACCCTACCACCTCCTAACACCTCATAAATTTGGTCCACCATGACATGGTTGGATCATGTGGTCCATGTGGAATGGTATCCACTCTAGGGATCAAACCTGGAACCAACTCAAAGAAAAAAATACACAAAATGCATGCAAACCCGAAGTTTCTCTTTCTCCCTTGTTTGCAATCAATCAGTTGACTCTTCATGTTAGTCAGCAGTGAGGTACACCAGTCATAAATAGTGGCTCATAAATACTCCAATTCATATAACATAAGTGGCCTTGAAGCCTAGTGCAATGATTCTGACCCAGAGATCTGTGTAAGAACAAGAATGACAATCTTCAAAATCAGGTTCTCGATCACCCTGATTGGGAGTTGGCTCCCTACTTTATATGTTCCTGAAACAAAGTGGGTGGCAATGTAATCCTCCATGGTCATACCACCCCTATCCCCTAGGGCCTTGAGATTCACTACCTCTCCCCGACGAGAGAATACTTTAATGAAATATATGTCATCTACTTAAATCCTCAATGGTTTCCCATCAAGATTGAAGGCCTGTGTCTCTAGATCCCAATAGTTTATGAGCATATGGAGTAACCTCACTTGATCCCTCATTCCTTTGAGAGCCCGAAATTTGTAAAGGACACGTGTTTTTAGAGATAGTTAGGACTCTACATTCCTTTTCATTGTTGCATCTACTTCTTCATGCTCCCTCTTTCTCCATTTAAGCACCATCCTGCCAAAGGAAAGCCATTTTTGAGTTAAATATTATAAAAAAAGTTGTTTGCGCACTTGTATGTGGGATATAGCATTAACAGTTGAGTATAGGGCCACATAAATGTGGGAAAGATTTTTTTTTCCCGTGTACATGCCTCCATGTATGCAACCCAATGAACTACCACCTGGGTACACCCTAGTTCACATATTGTGCCCTCTAATACTAAAATATTTTGACCTAAAATGGAATTTTAATCCACTGAAAATGAAGAGGAGGGTAAGGGAACTTACTTGGTCCAGATGGTTGCTAATTTTTTTGATCGTAGATCCCACAATTAACACTTTAAGATCAAGGGGAAAATGGCCTAAAATGCAGTATGTGTGTGAAAAAACTCAAATGGTATGGTAAAAATTCTATCTTTTACTATTAGTAGAAATTTTGTACCCACTCTATATAGTTTATGCTAATTTTTGACCTTGTGGACTAATAGTATAGTGGAAAAAATTGGTTTTGGTGGTTTTGTCCAGGGTTTTTTCGGTTTCTAGTGTCATACTTCTCGTTCGTGACTTCAAAGGTATTTCCTTTGACCAACATATATGATAGGTTGTCACTTCATTTGGCATTATTGCAGTCGCCTATGAATGTGATCCATATTCCTTAGGTATGGATCCATTTATTAGAAACACAGAACCTTCTTACTACTATTAGAAGTGTCTTTATTAAGTGGTAGAGGCTTACCAAACATGGGTTCCCTAGTTAGAGCCTTTATGCCATTTGGTGCCCATGCATAAATTATTCCATAGGACTGGGAGTCCCTTATAGTTTTGATATGAATTTGCGTTCAAACCTCATATTCTTACTCATAGACATTCTAACCTTCACCTATGGGACTCCCATTGAGTCTTGTTTAAGATATTTTTCGACTCTCTCAATAGAGAAAAGATTGTTGAGTGAACTTGTCTCTTTCACACTCGTTAAATGGCTTTGAAAGGATGTCTATTTGGTGTAAGTTTAACCCTTTTTCAAACCAAGTAGACTGATTTCGAGAAAGGAACATTCTAGTCAACATTGACTAGACGAGTTCTCCTAGGTATTATTTTATAATGTTTCGTTCCTAGGGGTCTAAATTTACAAAAAAACACAATATTTAGAGTTAAGTTGTAATTGCATTCCATTATCTCTTGCTTATAATATTGATCCTTTTTTCGGTTCCTTCTTTCTCGTTGTAGTCCTCTTACCTCAACAATTTGCATCACTATCCAAGCAGAGCCTTGTTTATATCCTTTGCAGCTTGACACCCTATACCCTAAGAGGAAACATTCCCCCGAGTGTCCATGTCTTGCATGCACTTCATTGATCATAGGTATGTTCCACTGTTTAAAGCTAGTTTCTTACTCGTGACACTCATTTCCTCTCTTGTATCATAACATTTATTTTCCTATGAAAAAACAAAAAAGAAAGGTGGGAAAAGAATATTATCTCATACTGGCAACAGTTGTGTCACCTTTGAACAAAGCACAAACTTTTGATTCCACTTTCATCCAAAGTTTGGTATTAGAATGACCTTAGGAAGCTGACCTAGTTACTTAGAGTTTAATCCTCCGACTATTTATTCTTTCAGTCCCTATGGAGATTTTGATGATGCCTCCTGCATCACAAAGTTTCATCATCAATTCTATGCTTCCAGAGTCCACCATATGTCTCATGCTCTTGTTCAAAGGAAGTCTATAATACTATGTTGGCCATTTCTCAGAACTCTAAACTTTACATGTCAGTCATACCCTCAGTGTGTCTCAGAGTTACATGAAGTTGTAGTCCTACCATGCACCCTAGTCCTACTTTAATTATAGGTAGGTAACCTTGAACCCAACAGTCGACATCTCCTTATTGGTCGGTGACCGAGGGGTTTCCCTTGTGTTCGACGATAAGAAATATATTCACACATTGGTATTTGTGCAATGTCTTGGATTCCATTAGCCTTGTTATCCCCCACTTTTAGGGATAACTAGGAGATCATGTCTCGAGGCCCACAGGTCCTAGACATGGAGTACCGAGAACCAGATCGACTTTGGAATGGCCCTAGATGGCCCATATTTTCTCAATTTAGCACCGCTATTCTATCAACAACAATAACATCCATCACCATCAGCCTGTTCCTGCATCAAAGATGGTTCTTTATCCATGAGGTAATGAGTCTGGTTATCATGGTATGTGTCACTCTTATCCTCAAAACCTTTGAATATGTGCATTTAATTCCTTTTGTTTCTACCAAATTCTTGGATCTTATACTTTCCCACTTGACCATGTCTGGGGGGAATGATAGGATTCCCTAGTAAGCCCATGTCTGTAGGTTCTGGTTTTCCACTGGGGGATTTCTGAAAATCCATCGTCCACTCCCCTCATAGCACCACTTTTTCATCTTGTTTCCCACTCATCTATCTCATTACACTTGTCTGGGCACTAGGTTGACCTATCATTTGAGGATTGCACCTTACCTTGTGGGAAGAAGGGGCTAAAGTCTGAGAAGGTAAAATAAATCTAGGAAAATATAAAATCCTAAGAATAAAACATCAAGATGCTTCGCCCAGGGATCCCGGAGAAAGCAATAAAAGGTTTCTCATCAAGAAACAAGAGGGACCCGTAAAAATAATAAAACAAGACCTAGTTAGAGGATAAGGGGTCTCATCACGAGCCAACCTATTGAGTCCATGGGTATCTAGCAGTATGACATTACCACCAACTGGTTACCATGCCAGGGTAGTGACTCTTGGTTTCATGGCCAAGAGAAAGGGGTCTCATCACGAGAAAACCTTCTCATCTCTATGAAAGTACTTGTGGGTAACGCTGCCACCACTGGTCACCACACCAGGGAAGTGTCCCCTGATTATATTCTTGAAGAAAAATAAATAAAGAATAAAGAATAAAGAATAAAAGGCATGAATGGGCTTGGAAAAAATCGCATCCAGGACAGGTGCAACTTGTATTCTACAAAGGCACCCACAGGTAAAACTTTGCATCCTCTACTCCCACTGCACCCACTTTCCTGGACATCCCTTATCCACATCACACACTTACATGGATCAGATGAAGTCTCTTCCGAAAAATTTCCTCCTCTAGTGGACACTAGCCCAATAGGATGCCCCGTCACTTTCTCCAAACTTGTATTGCAGGATTGTATAATGTCTTTGAGCTTTTAAATGGGGCAATAGGGGTTTTATGCACATGTTTAATAATATTGATGATGATATGTGTTTGACATTGTTATGATCCCTGTGACTTATGAGCCCATGGAGGGCGTAGTTGTTGATGTGCAGGATCATGCCCGATGGACAACTACCATGTTGGACCGATACACATGCCTTAACAACACTCTTTTCTTCCTCTTCCAAGCTAGCCATTTTTCTTATTGAGCTAAGAAGGAGAAGACACATCAAGGCCTAGTTCCCCTACACTTTGATGAGCTGATTTCCTAAGGTTTGTTGGTAAATCCTTTCCATAGCAACACGTTCCCTACAAAACCTCTTGTCTAAGTTTTATGCCACTTTCTGAGCTAGTTGTTTTTTCCATTGACCTAAGGAAGGAGGAGAGAGAACTGAGGCCTAGTTCCCCTACACCAAAGTGAGCCTCTCTTCCCTAGGGTTTTCCCCTTGAGGCCTTGCCATAGCAACACTTCAAGGTTTGACTCTCCTGTCCTTAGTATTACTATCTTCCTTAATCCTTCAACCTCTACATCCTCCTTTTGACTCCATTAAACCTAGAAATGCACTGATCTGAGACCTAGCCTATGAGTACTATGATCAAAACAAATTTTAATACTTTGAACAAAACCCTAACTATTCTAACCCTAGCCTAAGACTAACCCTACTAACTTATTGTTGTCATCATCTCTTTCTATTAACATCAATGCGTAGTTAATCATCCTACTCATGAGCAATTGAATGGTTATTTAAGGGCATTAATTGAATGAAGTATTGATTGTTACATTTGATGCCACATTTTATTAGAATTTATTGAAGAAGTGAGATTGTGCATCATTTCCATTTTATAAACATTGACTTCGTCAATATTTATTGTTCAATCGCTTATATATCACATAGTCATTGATTATATGAAGTACTAACCAAGTGAGTAAGCTTACATATATCTATTTCTTGTTTCTTTGTCTTGGGTAGGTGCATCTCTATCTCTTGGTTGTAATTCTCTTTAGTGGTTGTTAGCCGGACTATCTTCTCAGTGCTGACTTGTGAGGGGGGGATTTACCTTTATATTACAATCCTTTTCCTTCTCAAAACCCTAGCTCACCAGGGACGTCTCCCTTAGGCCTAACCTCCATAAACAGAAAGAACCATTCTATCAAGGTGACATTGGGTGGTATTGGTTCAAGTTATGCTAGTTTGCCTCTTCATATCTATCTTTTATCCTACTACAAACTCTGCGATAACATTTTGGTGCCGTTTTCGAGGAACACTGAGTAAAACCTTCCTTAGACGACACTTTTTGGTAAGACTTGCCTCCAGATTCTTTACCTGACAAGCTTACTTGGCAACTCCACTTAGGGTGTTTTCCCTTTCTTTGATGATTTCAAGAAAATTATCTGGTGACTCCACAAATGATGACCCGTAGTGGGTGTCAATATATATTGCCATCTACTACTATGGCCTCTACAAACCCTGTCATCCCCGTGAATTCTCCCAAATGGTCTCATAAAGAACTCTTTGGCTCTTTGGACATAGAAAACATCCAAGGGGTTTTACATGGTCTACCCAGTAAGGTCGACCCCTGGATACCTAAGTTTTCAGGAGAAAAAGGATCCTGTGGAAACTCTCATTGGACCAAGTTTTGTGAAAGGTTTTCATTTCACCAATCCAGACAAGAACACCCTGATGTCTTTACAATGCTCTTTATGAGCTCACTCACAGGAAGTGTCAATAAATGGATTAACAAACTCCCGAAAGGAAGCATCAAAACTCCTAAAGATATTGAATAGATGTTTAAGAAGAGTTGGTGTGAAAAGGAAAGAATGGATTCCCTTTACTCTCAATTCCTCAATTCCTGCAAACAAACAAACGAAGACATTAGGGGATTCAATGATAGGTTCAATATTCTTCTTCACAAACTTGAGCTCAATTTCCTACCTAAGAGCATGATTCTCCAACGTTACCTCAATTCTTTTTAAGGGATCTTGCAACTCGCCCTAGGGAATCATTTCCCTGCAAACCTAGAAGAGGCTCAAGATGTTTCATGCCAAATAGAAGGGAACCTCAAGTTTAGCAGCCTCACCCATTAGGTCAACCTTTTGAACAAATATGAAATCTAAGAAAGCATGGAAGGACCAAAGCATGACCTCCTGGAAACTCCATAATTGGAGGACAATTCTCCCCAGAGGAAATGGAGCACAGGCTTCTCAAACATGAGGGATGTCATAAATTTTTCAAATAAGCATGAACCATCCGAGGGTCTAAGTATAACTACTCGTGAAAAACCTAATTTTGAAGACTCCTTATTCATGTTGACCATGCCAAGTCAAATCCAAGAAAGTCAAGATATGAGTGAACCCAGATTTGAGTACTTTGGCCAAACCAATAGGGACCTGGAAACGAGGTATGAAGAGACTCAGGTACATAATGGAACCAACTTAAGCACTAGTATGCCCTATATCTTGCAAAGGGTTAAAAGAATTCATGAAATGTTGGAAATTCCTTTTCTAACAAAGAAAGACCTAGATGACCAATTATCATTTGAAGGGACTTCCACACTATTACAAACTGGTTATTTTGAGCAAGATGAGAAAACACCCCATTTCTTATTAATAGATGATCTTGGACCTAGTGAATATAACTCGGTGGATCCATCCTTGTTTCAAGATTGGCCCACTCTTCCCTTGACAAAAGAGGATACAAATTGGGGCGATTTTCCCGATGATACCTCTGACATCTCTGAATACTGGGATGATTATTGTCATACACAAGGAGATGGCTATTGAGTAAAGAAAGGAGTTGGTTTTGTTAAATGGGAAGAAAATGTTTTTAGGGACAATGAAGTCCATGACCAAATAAACAACATAGGCCATGTTATAGAAGGCCCCTAAATCCTCCTCAACATCACTCTTGAATAACATCGAGAAGAAATGAAATAGGCATCAAGGAATGCTAGAATGGAAATAATAAACAATTTGGACCCTGAGTCAAGGGAGAAGTTGGAGAAATAAGAATTTCAGGTATATAAGCAAAAGAAACTAAGCCAACCTGCCCTTGCCATTCCTACAATGACTCAAACAAAGCCTTCAACTTCAAACCTTTCTCCTCCTAAAACACCCAAGACCGAAAGGGTGGACTTGGACTTTGACCTTGAAGGAGAATTATCCAAAATGCACGTGACCATCCCTCTGAAAGAAGTCATTAAGGTGCAATCTATTAAACAGATATTTGATAAATTATTCAAAGGGTTAGATGCACCTATGGACCCTCCTATTATGTTACAAGCTGATCACTTTAGGGTCTAGTATGACGAACACCCACCCTTCTTCATGACCTTGCTAATGAATAATAAAATCCTTAACAATTGCATGTTAGATTCAGGGGTCGGTGCTAACATGATGTCTCTCAAGGTCATGCAACAATTAGGCTTGAAAGTCACATGAACTTACATAAATGTGTGTGTCTTCGAATCTAAATCCATACCCACACATGGAGTAGTTGAAAATGTGGAACTTTTCCTTAAAGAGTACCCTGAGAAAGTAATCCACATTGACATTGTGATAGTAGACGTCCCAGATGTGTGGGGAATGTTGTTGTCTAGGAAATTTTCCTCAATTTTGGGTGGAACCCTTGAGATGGACCTCACTTATGTGAATTTACCTTTGAAAAATGGAATAATAGGTCGTCTCCCAAATGTGCCAGTAACTGCAACCCATGTGCAAGAAACTAGTCACCCTGTCAAAAATAACAAAGCACATGAGCAAGTCATGGGACATATTCCTAAATATTCTACTAAAGATGTGCCCTTTGCAAAAAAGGAAGATCGGATACAATGGACCACAAAAGAAAGATACCTGTAACTCCTAGACAAGTATAAAGATAGGGAAGTTGGGACTGTTAAGTTAACAGGAAAAGATGACATACTGATTCAACCTTCCCAGCAAGAAGTCTTTACAGAAGAATCCCACCCACCTCCCTCTACACAATACACCAGGGTTGTTCAAGGAATGACCAATTTCAAAATCATAGAGTACATGGAGGGGGGCATAGTATGGATGTGGGATACCAATAAAGGGCAGCCTACTAATGTCAAAGGAAGTACTAAATTTTGGCTTGGCCCTTTCAAAGTTGGAAGAAAGTCGGTTAATGACTCTTATTACCTGTCTACATTGGAAGGATGAAGACACATAGTTCCTATAAGTGGGTGCCTTTTCAAAACCCGCCAAGGTGGGGGGACCTGACATGACTGGTAAGTACAGGTAAGTAGGTAGTCATTTCTGAATTCATTGTACTATATCATTTTCATTGCATGATAGAGTAGTTTTATTTACATTCACACTTATGATTGAGTTATTCCAGTTTTTTTTATATACATATATATGATGGGGTGGTATCACCACCCCAATCGGTTACTGATGTTTTCTATTGAGATCAAGAAGGTAAAAAATTTATGCCAGATATGTTGAGGTTCTCATGTGCTCTACGGTGAGAACATGTCCCCGAGTTGGAGCCAGATGTTATCCCCCACTTTTAGGGATAACTAGGAGATCATGTCTTGAGGCCCATAGGTCCTAGACATGGAGTACTAAGATCCAGATCGACTTTGGAATGGACCTAGAGGGCCCATATTTTCTCATTTTAGCACCCCTACTCTGTCAACAATAAAAACATCCATCACCATCAACTTGATCCTGCATCAGAGATAGTTCTTTCTCCATCAGGTAATGAGTCTGGTTATCATGGTATGTGTCACTCTGATCCTAAAAACCTTTGAATATGTGCATTTAATTCCTTTTGTTTCTAACAAATGCTTGGATCCTATGCTTTCCCACTTGACCATGTTCAGGGGGAATGACAGGATGCCCTAGTAAGCCCGTGTCCGTAGGTTCTAGTTTTCCACTGGAGGATTTCTTAAAAATCATCGTCCGCTCCTGTCATAGCACCACTTTTTCATCTTGCTTCCTGCTCATCTATCCCATTACACGTGTCCAAGCACTAGGTTGACCTATCATTTCAGGATTTCACCTTACCTCATGGGAAGAAGGGGCTAAAGGCCTAGAAGGTAAAAGCAAGCTAGCAAAAGATAAAATCCTAATAATAAAACCTCAAGATGCTTCACCCATGGATCCCCGAGAAAGAAATAAAAGGCTTCTCAACAAGAAATAAGATGGACCCATAAAAATAATAAAACAAGACCTAGTAAGAGGATAGGGGGTCTCATCACGAGCCATTCTATTAGTTCCATGGGTATCTAGCAGTATGACATTACCACCAATTGGTTACCATGCTAGGGTAGTGACTCCTAGTTGCATGGCCAAGAGAAAGGGGGTCTCATCACGAGCCAACCTTATCATCTCTATGAAAATACTTGTTGGTAACATTCCCAACACTGGTCACCACGCCAGGGTAGTGTCCCATGATTAGCTTCTTGAAGAAAAAGAAATAAAGAATAAAAGGCATGAATGGGATTGGAAAAAATCGCATCCAGGACAGGTGCATCTCACCTTCTACAAAGGCACCCACAGGCAAAAATTTGAATCCTCTACTCCCACTGCACCCACTTGCCTAGACATCCCTTATCCACATCACCCACTTACATGGCTCAGATGAATTCTCTTCCAGAAACTTTCCTCCTCTACTGGACACTAGCCCAATAGGATGCCTTGTCACTTTCTCCAAACTTGTATTGCGGGCTTGTATAATGTCTTTGAGATTTTAACTGGGGAAATAGGGGTTTTATGCACATGTTTAATAATATTGATGATGAGATGTGATTGACATTTCTATGACCCCTGTGACTTATGATCCCATGGAGGGTGTAGCTGTTAATGTGTAGGATCATGCCCGATGGATAGGTACCATGTTGGACCGGTACACATGGGGAGATGATCAGTTTGGAACTCCATTGGGCTGAAGATCCCACCAGATGGATTCTAATACTCCAGTAAGGGGCAGAGATAGGAGATATATGGATCAGACACTTTGCACCAGAGAAAAGGAGGATGTTCCACTAGAGGCACCCTAGTAGAGCTTGACCTAGGGGGGTTGTGTCCTTTTCAGTTGAATGTTGGCCTTGGAAGGCCTAAGACGCCACCCTTTATGGCCATGATGTCACCTAGCAGCATGGACTCTTTGGGAGATATTCGGGGCATTTTTAGCATGTGTGGAAAGTTGTATAAGCCCAAGGGGGGATAACGTTTTTCTCTAGGATGTTGCATTTGCCCTAGAAGGGGATAACATCACCCTAAAAGGGGAATGAAATCTCTCCTTAGCTTGATTAGGGTTCAATTTTAATAATTTAATGTAAAACAGTATGATGCCTTGTCGACCTTTTTATGAACTAAAAGTGAAATTAGGTCATGGTACAGTATAAATTGAGGGTTTTGCTCTCATTTTTTCGTCATCTTTCACTCACTCATTAGTGAGGTCTGAAATTTGTGCTACACTTGAGGTTTTTTTCTGAAATTCTGAGGCACACTTGTTGATGAAAGGCATTTTTGAATTTTGATTGGAATTTTTGGCATTTCTCTTGATGGAAGGTGTTACAACTAGGGTTTGGTATGTTATTTCTTGGTGAAATTTAAGTAAATTTCTGCAAAATGTCTTAATTGAATGGTTGTATTGTTATTTCTTGCATATATTTTTATGATTTTTTGAATAAACCCTAGGTGAAAAGAACCCATTGTAGGTCCTTGTCTCATGTCCCCGTCAAGATTTTGAGCCATTTATTAAAGAGAGATAGAGCCTTGCCTTAGCAATACTCTTTTCTTCCTCTTACAAGCTAGTCATTTTTCTTATTGAGCTAAGAAGGAGAATACACATCAAGGCCTAGTTCCCCTACACCTTGATGAGCCAATTTCTTAGGGTTTGATGGTAAAGTGTTGCCATAGCAACACATTCCCTGCAAAACCTCTTGTCTTAGTTTTATGCCACTTTCTGAGCTAGCCATTTTTTCCATTGACCTAAGGAAGGAGGAGAGAGCACTGAGGCCTAGTTCCCCTACACCAAAGTGAGCCTCTCTCCCCTAAGGTTTTGTCCTTGAGGCCTTTCCATAGAAACACTTCAAGGCTTGACCCTCCCGTCCTTAGTCTTACTATCTTCCTTGATCCTTCAACCTCTACATCCTCCTTTTGATTCCATTAACCCTAGGAACGCACTAATATGAGACCTAGCCTATGAGTACTATGATAAAAATAACTCTTAATACTTTGAAAAAAACCCTAATTGTTCTAACCCTAGCCTAAGACTAACCCTACTAACTTATAGCCACTACCATCTCTTTCTATTAACATCATTGTGCAGCTAATCTTCCTACTCATGAGCAATTGAATGGTTATTTAAGGGAATTACTTGAATGAAGTATTGATTGTTACATTTGATGCCACATTTTATTAGAATTTATTGAAGAAGTGACATTGTCTATCATTTCCATTTTATAAACATTAACTTCATCAATATTTATTTTTCAATTGCTTATATATCAGATACTCGTTGAGTATATGAAGTAATAACCAAGCGAGTAAGCTTGCACATATCTATTTCTTGTTTCTTTGTCTTGGGAAGGTGCATCTCTATCTCTTGGTTGTACTTCTGTTTATTGGATATTAGTCAGACTATCTGCTCGGTGGTGACTTGTGAGGGGGGAATTTACCTTTATCTTACAATCCTTTGCCTTCTCAAAACCCCAGGTCACCAAGGACGTCTCCCGTGGTCCTTACCTCCCTAGACAAAAAGAACCATCCTATCGAGGTGAAATTCGGTGGGATTGGTTCAAGTTACGCCAGTTTGCCTCTTCATATATACATTTTATCCTACTACAAATTGTACGATAACAAGCCTTATTGATGGATTTCTCACCTTTTTTGGTAGTATTCCTTATTTCTTTCTATTCAGAGGGACTTTTTCGTGCACTGCTTGCATTTGGTGCATGTGAAATACACACAGGATCGTTGGTTTGTGAACATCTTATTCATCTGAGATCCTTCTAATCATAAAGATACTTCTTTATACCATGTGCTGACTAATGAGAGATGCCTTAATGCTATCATTTCAGTGGGTCTCCTTCCATCAACTTCAACTCCTCTGTTCTGGAAATGATACCTAGAGTCCTATGAGTACCTAGAGGCTTGTAGTCATCAATTGCATGTTCTCCCACCACCGACAGTTGCGAATACATCAATGTCTCTTGATTGATCGATTCTTCATGTTTTCGACCTCAACCCCCTTAATCACACTTGTAAGAAGCGACTCGGTGCCTTGATACCTATTGTCATTATCAGTAGGTTGTCTTGTGTTTTTTAATGGTATACATTAATGATCGGTAATCAAAGGAACTCTCATTGTGCTCGACATCAACCCCTGTATTCACATGATGTAGACTTGCACCTTCGGCCGATATTGTAGAAGACCTCCAACTTACAGTAGCAACATTCCTATTTTCTTGTTGTATTTCATTGGACCAGTACCTATATGACTTCAGTGATCATGGGAGATCAGATTGTACTCCATTGTATACATATATCTTCATATTGATTTTGAGACTGGTTTCCACTGGGCCTTTTTTTGTGACTATGATAGGCTATGGCATGTGTCTACTTTGTATTTCCTATTCATGGCCATGAAAAACTATTTGGTATATTTCCACATGAATCTACAGTGTAATTCAAATTGGAAGCCATGTGTACAAAGTCATTATGGATTTTAATATTCTCATGAGAAACTAACACTTCTAGTTGATTCTCCATTACTCCACTTCTGGGAATTATAATGTATTTCGGCCATTGCAGATACTCCTATGACCTCACACATTAGGGGTCGTCTGTTATAGAAAAATTTTCCTCACCCCATGCAACTTGCTTAGATGGAATTTTCATTTTCCTATGCAGACTTGAAGTCCCCTTTTATACTTCCTAGAGCCAAAAAACACACTTTTCCACATATATGCTCCCTACCAGTTAGACAAAATGCATATACGTAGGTTTATCCATTACAGCTCATGTACATCAGGCTTGGTGCTCAAAATTAAAAATTATGTTAGGTTTCCATGTCATGTCATGAGATCCATGATCCTTGACCTTCCATATATTGGAAACGCTCTAACTCGACCCTTCATTTCCATTTGAAGGATATAAATTGAGCCATATCCAAGCCATGGAAAGGAGGAGAATTCAAATTTTGAGAGTAAATATACTTTGGAGAATTTTCACTTGACATTGAGTATGCATCCCTTTATCCTTGAAAGTAAGAACTCATTGTTCAACGCCCAAGCTCTTCCTTCTTTGATGGAGAACCTCATTGTCTCCTTTATATGAGCTTGTCCTTGGTGGAGGATTGAGGTGGTGGAGGCCTAGTTGGATGGACTTAGTTTCTCGGTTCCAAGATGTGTTGGCACGTAAGTTTGTCACCTATCTACTTCTGTTGATTATTTTAATAGAAATACTATTTTCTCGTTCAATTGATATCTTGAAAATATTTGAATTATTATTCCATGGCCGTATTTTTCATGAATGTTAATGGATTATGCTAACTTTATATATTATCACCATATGATTGCATATCTTGGTTGTTGAGGACAAGTTATAGGTATAAAGCTTTGGGTTGCATGCTCAATGGTGGTCTTAATCGAACATCGGGATGAGGTAGGCTCTGGACCTTGTCTTGTTAGCATTTGATTTATATAGCATACTTGGGATTAGAGTTGATTTATGCAGTCATTCCATCTGTTGTGACTTACCCCGGGCCATAGAGATATTTTCCTCATAACACCAATCAATATTTCTTTATCAACTCGAGAATCAAATTTTCCAACTATGTCATCTTCTCTTTTTATGTAGAATTTTCTTCTAAATACTCTAAAATTCTTGATGTTTGTTGGTCTTCCCTTCCATAACTCAAGGATTTTTGTCACTATTACATTTAAGCATTCTTTTGTTCTAGATATGAACAGGTGTATGTATTTCTTGTACCCAAAAGACATTACTCAACTTGGAATATTTCAACATGGTTTTGGACATATTTTTTACAATTGTGTGCTTCCTTTCAACAACTCCATTTTGCTGAGATGTCCTAGCTATTGAAAACGTTTTTTTTATTCCATGCTCTTCACAAAAATCCATGAATTATTTTGATGTGAATTCACCTCCATTTTCTAATCTTAAGCACTTAATTCTCATATCCATTCCATTTTCAACAATCTCCTTGAATATTCTAAAATGTTGGAATGCCTCTGATTTCATCTTGAGAAAAAAAACTATAGGTGTTCTTGCATAATCATCAATAAGTAGCATGAAGTATTGTTCATCATTTAGTCCTTTTGTTCTCATTGGTCCACATAGATCAGTGTGCACAATTTCCAATGGCTTTGTTGTAGAGTATTCCTTATATTATAATTCAGTTCTTGTTTATTTTCCATGTAGGTAGTGCTTGCACATAGTATTGGCTAGTTTTGAAATTTCTGGCATTTCTCTTATCACTTCCTTTCTATTGATTTTGACAAGATTTTCAAATTTCATGTGGCCCATTCTTCTATGCCAAAGCCAACTTTCATTTTCTCTTCCCAAACAACATTTTTCCTTTCCAATCTCGTTTAACATGTATATGTTGTTTGGAGTCCTTACTGTTATAGCCACTGGTTTGTCTAATCTTTCTTTCCTTATCTCACATTTCTTTGAGTCAAATAGAAGTGTGTTTCATTGGTCACACATTTGGCTTACACTTAGAATATTATGGTTCATATTTTTGACAAGTAGGACATTTTATTCCCTAACATCTTTACTTCCAAGATTGATTGTTCCATTTCCTATAATTTTGGTTGAGTTTTCATTGCTAAATGAGACTGACCCATCTCTTTCTTGCTTTAGAGTTGTAAATCTCTCCTTGTCACTTGTCATATGTTTTGAGCTACCATTTTTTACGTACCAAACACTTCTTCTACTTTGGGCTTGAATGGAAATGGAAAATTCTTCAACATTCAGTTTATCTTGCTTCATTCTCCATATTATTGATGGTTATTTTATGTGAATTTTAAAAACCTACTTTGGTTCCTTCAGAGGAATATTCAATCTACAATCTTTGGCCATGTGTCCAAAATTGTTTCATTTATAACATTCTACTTCCTCATTTAATGAGACAAAATTGTTATAGTTTCTATTATACGCTTCATGAGGTTTTCTAAGATGATTCATTATGTAGTAGCATTCATATTTGATTATTTTCTTGGCATAGGATCTACAATTTATAGCCTTGTTCCCAAAATTGTTACAGGAATAACATAAACCAAGAAAAATAGTTTGGTACCTGGGTGTAGGAGATCTTCTAAATGGTGTTTCTCTTTTGTAGTCTTCTTCCTGAGTTATTTCCATAGTTGGTTGTTGATTATGAAATATGGATCTTCTAGGTGGTGTCATTATTCTGTAATATTTTTCTTGTGTTCCTTCCATTTCTTGAATGTCTTTCGTTGAGGGAATGCATTCTTACTTATTTATAGGACCTATGGTGACTTATGCATAACTCCTTTGTCTTAATTGATTTTCTTCCTTCATGGAGCTTGAACCTTTCTCAGTGTATCCTAGTTCGGATCTCTCATGGTATGGACTTTTATTGTTGATGATTTCATCCAATATTTTGGTGTTGTTTTGGTGCATTTATTTCTTCTGAATCTCCTTCCTTAGTGAGACTATTTCTTCTTCCAATCTCTCCTTTATTATCTCATTTTCCTCTAACTAATTTCTGAGTGTTTCTTCAATCCTTCTAGATTCTTCTACTTGTATTTTTAGATTCATGATCATCTGTTGATGTTATTCAAGGTTAGGATTTTGATAACCCTCCTTTAGCTTGAGTAGTTCTCCCTTGAGTGATTTGTTTTTCCTCCTTTCTATTTTTATCTCACTTAAGGCGTTGATTATTTCTGCTTCAATATCCACTTCACCTACTTGTTTATAATATTCTTCATCATTTTCAAATTCCATAAATAGTACATTTTTTTATTCATTGTCACTATCATCATTCTCATATGATGAGGAGCTATCCTCTTTTGAGTAAATACTTTTCTTGAATAATTTCCTTTTGTTTCTTTTCTTGTCTCCCTTTTGGTATTTCTTTTCTTTCTTGGGAACTTCTTCTTCATCATTCTCTTTGTTCTTAGTATATGGACATTTATTAGCAAAATGACCAATTACCACAATTAAAACATTTAAAATGAATGTTACCTTTGTACTTGTCAGTTCCTTTCTTTAACTTCCTTATGAAGTTGGTCATTTCTTCATCTTCATCTAAATCATCGCTACAAATATAGTATAACTTTGGATTTTTCTTATTCTTCTTTGTCTTCTTGTATGCTTTGAGCATTTCTTCCTTCTTGGATGGTTTGTCCTACTCTTTTCTCATTTCATAAGCTATAATAATTCCGCGTAACTCATCCATGCTCAACGTAGCAATATCTTCTCTTTCTTATAGATATACATATTAGGATCAAATATCATTGGAAGATACCTTAGTACCTTTTGAACAATGATTGGTTGTTTAATTTCTTCTCCCAATCCCTTAATAACATTTACTATCTCATCAACTCACAGAATTAAGTTGCAATATCTTCATGTTTCTTCATTTTCAGATGTTCAAATTGATCTCTATAAGTTTGAAGCTTGGCCGCTTTAACTTTTTCATCTCCTTCATAAATGTTTTAAAGTTTGTCCCAAATATCCTTTGCAGAGTCACAATGCATAATCTTGACATGCACTGATTCATTCATCCCATTAAGAATAACATTTTTATCCCTTGAGTTGTTTTCATCAAGTTTATTTTCATCCTTATCTCTTGGGGGAGTGGCAGGTATTTTGTATCCATTTACTATTGCTTGCCATACATCAAATCCTTGTGTTTGATCATATTTTTTCATCTTTCTTCTCCAGAAGGCATAGTTATTTCCATCAAACTCTGGTATTCCAAACTTAGCATACTCCATTATATTCCTTCCAATGATTAGACTATTTTTTGAAAAACCTCGCTCTGATACCAATTGTTGAAATATTGAGAGGGGGGTGAATTAGTATTTTGCAATTTTTACCACTTTTAACCATAATATGTGAACATAAATTCATCAACAGTTTATCACTTATGCCTTCAGTTAACATTTCATGAACGTATAACCATAAACAATACCTTTCAACAATATATCACATCATACATAGTTCATAAGAGATTTTTATGTGGAAACCCAAATGGCAGTAAACCACATAATGCTTTCTTATATTTCAAAAGATTACATTCATAGGAAGAACCAACTTCCAAAATTCTCCAACACCAACTGGAAGCAGGATCCAACCCCCTGTTTACAGGCTCCAACCTGAAGGAAACTTAAACTCCTTGAATTCTCTAGCACCAACCCCCTTTTTACAGGCTCCAACTTGAAGGAATCTCCAACTCCCTAATTATCCAACTCCAACTGGAAGGAGGCTCTGACCCCCTTTCCTTTCCCCTTCCTTCCACCTTGAAATATAAATGTAGAATCAAAATGTCATTGCTATTGTCACTTTTACTACCACTTTCTATGTCACTGTAACTATTTTTGGTAATCAACTTGTCATTATCATTGTCTCTGTTACTACCACTGTCTCTATCACTATCACGGTTACTAATAATCAACCTGTCACTATAAATGTCTCTGTCACTGCCACTGTCTTTGTCACTATCATTGATACTGATACATCATAATCATAAACCCGATCCACTCACATAAATAATATACCAACATCAAAACATATTCCCAACATCAAGTATCAAACCATGTGCCAAAATATACCTCAAGCATGTACCATATCCTCCATGAACTGTGTACCATAATATATGCCTCAAGTATGTGCCATAACATCCAAAACCATATACCAAGTATGTGCCTCAAATATGTGCCAATATCACAAAGATGTGCCTCTAACAATGAACCATGAAATCCATAAACCAAGTACCAAGGATATGGCTCAAGCATGTATCAATATCACCAAGACATGAACCTTAACCATATGCAACCATGTACCAAAAAGGCCTTCAAGACATGTCTTAAGAATGTGTCAAACCATCCATGATGCAAGCATCAAATAGACATAAAAAATGCCTTTACTCATGTAGAAGACCTGGTGCATATCATCTCATACCAATAGACCAACCTGGTGCATATCATCTTCAACAAACACAAGATAACATCTTCATTCAAGACCTTTTCACAGATATACGACTTGTACACTATCAACCAACGAGCATCTGCGCTTTGCCTCACTGTGACCCATGGAAATCCATGACTTTCTCCACTGCACCCCATGGATAACCTCAAAAACCTAGTAAAATCACTTCTTTCTTTTGCAGACTTTTCCCTTCACTTACTCAGATTCACTGCCTTAGATTCACTAACAGATCACTTGATAGATAAATATTCAATGAACTTGTGTATGTACAAATGAGAGACTCCATGACGTGTATTTATTCTTTTCCAAGTAACTCCTTTACTAACTTTAGAGCCGACCTCTGACTTTTAGTTGAAACAAATTTTCCATTTTTAATTAATTTTGGGTTGACTTGTAAATTTTTTTTGCAACCGTTTGGGGGCTTCTTAATCATTACTTTGGGGCTTAAACTTCAATAGATCATAACTTCCCAACTGTGAGGAACCACGTGGCATACCACCTATCATTGGAAACGACATGATGAGGACTATCCATTTATGAGGGTTTCGAATGTGCTTGTAATGTTCTTCAACCTATTTTTCCTCAGTTAACTTTGGGCTTCATGACCACACCTCTGGTCTTCTTGTAGGCGTCTTCAAAGCATCTTCCCGTGAGGGCCATGCTCAAAGATATGCCACAAGGGGAGAAATTTGGATACTTATTCAATTATACCCATTACTTATAGAGTCTTCTAGAGCTGACATCATTGACAACCAATTTTCCAACATCATGTTCACAAATTAAACCATTACAAAATTCTTCCAAGTTAGGTTTCTAAGTTCCTTTAGACATTTCAATTACTCTATTTAAAAACTCTATGAATAGATCATAAATTGGAGGAAATTTCATTTCCACTGAAATTAAGTGGTGTATCATTTTTTTGTGATTACACCATAGTTACTTAATTTTTCATTATAACTTTTAATTTCAACTAAAGAAAATCAAGTTTCTCAAAATCATTAGGATCTAAATAATATAATTTCCTTTTGAGATGATAAGTAGAAACATCATCATTCTTGTCATACAACAAAGTTAATATCTTCCATATTTAAATAGAAAAATCTTTAGATTCAACATATACATATAGGTTGTCAGACATTGTTTGTCCAATAAAGCCCCTTAATTGTTCAAATAGATATTCTCATATAGCCAGATGTTTTGTATCTGTCAGTTTTGAGATGTCACCAATGAAAATTTATCATAATTTCATGCCCTTGAGATTATCAATCAACTTCTTCTTTTATAATTTGTAGTCAGAACTAGTCAATTCAAGAACATTAACTAACTCAAAATTCATTATGATATGTAAACCCAAAATTGATAAAAGATTATAAAATTTGTCAAATATCAATGTGAAAATGGAATCTATGTTAAGAATTAGGCAACTTCAATTTTTTCTTGGCTCAAAATAGAGTTAGTATGATAAATATATGATATTTTGATGTTTCCAATTGTATAACAATTTTTTTAGAAATGACTTGCACCATTTTGTAGTAGAAAGAAAAATGAACCCAACCAAAAAATGCACTTGTAAATGGGCACTTGAGTTTTTTTTAGAAATGACTTGCACCATTGTGTAGTAGAAAGAAAAATGAACCCAACCAAAAAAATGCACTTGTAAATGGGCACTTGAGTTTCAAGATATTGTTGTTGAAAATCACCTTCAATTTTAGAATGCAACTCTAAGAGACCGACTTAAATTTTTTCCATTTTTTAGTATTTACATTATCGTTCTCACAAATTCTAAGTTATCCACTTATGAGTGACATAACTAAGTTGTACATAGAAACTGTCTTTGGTGGTATTCACCGGTTTGAGAATATTAGATGCGATTTTTATAAAAAGGTCACTCATCCCACTTTTTTGAAACGTTGTAGGGATCTAATGATATCATCCTTGACTTCGATGTGATTAAGCACCACCTACACATGGGTAGGAATAGTATATTGTTTAATAATAGGAGCTTCTGTTTGGTTAAATCTAAGATCGCTCGAACCATAAGTGAGTTAGATATGATGTCAAGGGAATGTATTTCACTGCATATGAAGCTTTCCCACGTTTTGAAAGAAAACCTATGGGGATGAAACCAACTTGTTCTTCAAAAATGAGAAAATCAAATTCATGACTACAAAAGTTTAGTGATGAAAATTTGATAAATTAATG
>JZKD02S1660925.1:517020-535103 GCA_000966675.3 Picea glauca | reverse complement strand
AAAAAATTCACCCATAAACAAAATTTAACTCATAAAATTATATATATATAACTCTCGTTTACATTATTTCAAAAATATAACATGTTAAATTTAAAATTTAACTCTAAAACTTCTATATATAACTCTCATTTACATTATTTCAAAAATATAACAACATATTAGATTTAAAATTTAACTCTCATATATTGTAGAAATATTCGCCAAAAATTCAACAAAATGTTTAACGCTCAATGGTTCACATAACATGTTTCTATTTTAATATTCTAAATTTAAGCTTCAATGGTCATAAATGCTGGATAGTAAATGGTTGAAGTTGACGGGTTTTAAGATATAACTTTTTAATATTTCGAAACATTTACACATTAGAGATGTTTAGTTTTGGGGGACATGTTAAACTTCCCATAAAATTTACATTAAGTTAATTGCTTCTTATTTCCATTTCTTTGAAACTAGTTTACATCATATACCTAATGACTCTTATGGTTGCACCTCATGTTTTATATGTTAAAGGTATTTCATCACAAACCTCCTTTTTAGCTTATTCATTATGCAATATCCCATATTTTTTTGGTACTTTCCAATTATTACTGTTATTATTTTATGTTTATTGGTCATAGTAAATTTTTGATACACAATTTTTGTAAAGTTTTAAAAGTTTCGGCCAAAAAATTCTTCCAATTATTATGTTATGAGTAATTAGAAAAGGTCATTTCATTTTACATCTATACTACTACAATCAAATGCATTTTATTTTTTTCCTTTTTTTCATTTTATATTATTTATTTACACATGGAAGTAATTTTAGCTTGTAAAGAATATTAGTATCTAGTTTAAATTATATTAAAAATGAAATCAAAATCATTAAAAAATAAGAGTGAATTGATGCCATTGTGATTACTTGTTAAAGCTTTCATGGAAAAGATCAATGATTGCATTTAATTTCAATATTTAAACAAACTATGGGTCACTTTAGACAAATGAGCCGTTGTAAGAAGTTAATGGGTGAAAAAGTGTCAATGGGGAATTTAAGAACATGCTCACACAAGACTACACATGTATTCATTTTTAATTAGCTTTGGGTCCCTTCACCAACTAGATTGTCAAATCAAATTTGAAAGGAACATATGCATGTTCTAGGACTGTGCACATGTTAATATCACACATGTGTTCCTAAGCTCAGGCATGTTCCTCTATCTATTTCATTTCTAAACTATGTGGCACATTTGTAATAGAAGAAGGCACATTCTAAGGAAAATTAGCACATATGGCCATGACAAGGACAAGGGAGGTTTTCATCACCAACATTTATTGTGTTTTTCATTCATTCAAGATAGGATTATCCATCCATTTGTTTGGTTTATATTTCTTAAATTCTACATATAAAGAAAGAAAATAAAAAATATTGCATTCTTGTTAAATGTAGAGTATAAATTATATTGTCATGGAGCCTACACATGAACAAAATCTGAATCCACCATGATTACCTACTAAAGTAAAACCCAACCCTAATCCCCAACCACTAGGTAGATATGCAAACATCAAAATTGATAATGGTGTTGAATCACTTAGGAACTTAGTTGGCTCTTTTAGAAGCACAAGAAATTCATCATGTATTTCCCTTGTTATTTTCCGTGAGATGATTATGTATCTTCCATTGCCAATGTTTGAGGGAAATTATCCTATATTTCCAAATGCATGGTGGGGATGTTTGAATACTATACGATGGGGTTAGATAGAAACCATCTAAGAGATTTACAAATTTCAAAACAATAACTCATGATGTTGTTTGTTGATTGTAGAATTTGTTTACACCCTCCTGTGACAAATAAGCATATTTGCAAGGATTGGTGCACATACCAACCTTTTATATACAACTAAATGGCAATCAATAACATGGAGGTGCCACTACATTTTCTTATAAATTTGTGGGTTGAATTTTTCTTAGGCATCCATGTCAACTACTTTGACATTGGGGAATTCTAGGGGGTCGGTTGTGGGTCTATGCAAGATCAATATAATTTCAAACATGTCCTACTAAGAGGGCCTCTCCCTCCTAGGTTGATGCCTAACTCCCCTACCCAATATCCTATGATTTCATAAAAAAATCGTCAAACCCAAACCTTGATTTCCACCTTGACATTCATCACTTTATGCTACTAGGGAGGATCATCAAACAATTCACAACTTGATGATGATGGTACAAGGATTGGGATTTTAAGCCTCATAACAAACTCTAGTCAGGTGAGGTCACATGATAGACTAGCCATTTTAATCATAATTCATGTGATTCACATTAATGTTTAAGTTATGGAAAAACTTGTTATTATAAAATCATCTTTATGAGCTTCATTGAAAATATATAATAAGAAATAATAAACATTCTATATAATTGATTGTATTGTGCCATCTTTAAATATCTAATTATTTTCATTGTGTAACTACTATGAGATGATAGTACTCCCATGTCACCCTAGGCTGCTGAAATCACTTCCACCATTTATACAATAGTTGTAACAACTTTCTTTATGACGATACCTCACATGGTATTATGAAACTATTATTTTTAAGTAAGATATTTTAGTTTTTTTTGTTTTATTTCATTGTTTTAATTTAATAGTAAATTAACTTTGATACCAACATTTACTTTTTTTGATAACATATAAATATGCATTATTTTGTATATGCAAAAGGTTTAAGATGAACCAAGATCCATTCTATATAATCGAAATTATGCCCAATGTTATAAAGTAACAAATAATAATAACACACACAAAAAAATATATAAACGAGAGTTTCATAGAGATGCATTCCTTGCTTTTGAAAAAATAAATGTAATGAGTTATAGATAATATAATTTTTTCTGACATGCTAGTGAAATGGTTAGATAATATATTCGAACGTATTAAAGGTATCCATGTTTAAACACATCTTGCTTATATGGTGGTAACCATGTCTAAACACATCTTACTTATATGGTGGTAACCACGTACTTTCTTCAAGAACACCTCCTGATTTCTTTAGGAATTTCATTTGAAGTGCACTGTCAAAGACCATAATTCAAGCAAAGCAACTCGGTAAAGAAAACAAAAAATGAGAATTGTCCAATTCCTTTACTAAACATGAGTAATTTACATGTTGACATTTTGTTTGAAATGCAAGGGAAATGGTGGCTTCAATGTTTTCCCCATTTCCTTTACTAAAAATAGTGTGATTCAGATTGTGACATTGTCTTTAAAATGCAAGGGAAGTGATAGCTTCAATGTTTCCTCTAGCCACACATATAAATCGCGATAAGTTATGCACGAATAGATCAATCTCAGTTGAAACTATCTTACAAAGCTTGTGTCACATGAGATTTTTTACCACATGGTTTATACTTAACATAATTACACCCTAGCGCAAGCTCCCACACATAATCATGGGTATACCCTCCAAAGAGCCCGAGTGAGTTTGGCCAACGTCGATTCTAGGTACCGTGGAGACTTGCCCCTCCACAGTCACCTTGTGTAAGACCCTGAGAAGATATGCTACTAAAGTTACCACAAACAACCGTGATGCCTGGGGAAACAGTCAACAGTCCGATCCACATGCAAGGGCAGGGTATCGAGCCCAAAATCAACTTGAGAGGCTTCCACTCATCATTGTGGGTATACCTTCAAGTGACCCCCATAATACGTGCAATCTCTACACTGAGACCAACAATGAAGGGTGAGTAACTCTGCCAATCTCAATGTGACCTCAGGTTTGACCCTTGTGTGAGAAGGGCTTCCCAGGACAAAATGTTGCAAATATATTTGAACACTCCCTATCATAAGATACTATTGTGTGTTTTGTGCTTTGGAGAGTGTGTCTCACTGCCTATTCCAAATCTCTAGCCTAGCTAATATTGGTGTAAAAGATCCCTAGAAAATAAAAGTTACTACTTGAATTTTAAATTTTGCAATGCTTTTAGAGGCTATTGTTACTCAAAAGGTAGACGGGAATGAAACCAATGTTGTGTAAGACTTCGACCCAATAACGTGCAAATAGAAATGAATGATGCAAATTTTCATTCGATTAATTCTATCTATAGTACGGAGAATGTATTTTTCTAGAACAATGTGAACTACGACATACAATTCCTTTTCTTTGAATGTAATACCAAACAATCATCACCAATGTAATTTCACTATTCGTTCTTTTTCAATTTTTTGAATGCCAATATTTTCTGTATAAATGATTACCTAAAAGACTGAAAGAATTTAATTTTTTCCTTTCAAAAACCAAAACAGGGCTGGAACTAAGAAATGATAAGAAATCAATGATAATAAAAACACTCAACAAGCACCCAAATCGATCTTTCAATGGAGATAAAAATAAAAAAATGACAAGAAAATGTTTCTTCAAATGTGAATAAAAAATGGTCTTATGATCATTAAGCAATCCAGAATACATAACCAACCTAAAACTTCAAATCCAATCAAAAAATTTTAATCGAGCAAGCACTCAGACACAAATCCAGAGATTATACCCTTGTCGATAAAAATCAGAAAACAAAAATTGGAAAAATATCAAAAGAGAGGTGCTCGATCTCTAAAATCGATCAAGAGCAAGCTTAAACAGATAGAAAAAGTCAATAAATGGCATCAAAAATACTTTCCCAGCCGACTAAAGAAAAAATGGGCAACAACAGAGGCCAAAACCCAACCCAAAAAATTTCTCAAATGTCGCCGCAGGCTAGTAGTATAACACACTGCGGAAATGAATAGTTTTTGTAGGCCAAAAACAGATAGGGTGCAGAAACCCGCACTGAAATAAATCAGAAGGGTGCATAAATCAAAGGTTTATGTAGGCTATCTATAAAGTGCAGTGCGGAAGTGTTTGAAAAATCAAGGAATGTGGAGAAAAGGGCAAAGCATCTAAGTGGACTTTCAAACCCAAAGAGTCTAAATGGATCTCCCATAGACTCAAAGACTGATTTCAAGTAAAATGAATAGGTGAAAAGCAAATGGCCAACAAAAAACCACAATCAAGTTGTTCTTCCCCAGTGGAGTCGCCAATTTTGTTATTGGGTAAATCGGTAGATGCGGACATGAAATAATCCACGTAGATCCACCTGGATATAGAACAAAACGAGATAGAACAAGATGCTTTCCCTAATTTGTGATCATTGAGTTTACTACCAAAGGAGGAATAGATAATATACCTTATGAATAACTTCCTTATATCTTTGTTTTCCCTACTTCACTCCAGTGCTCTTGTGGAATCAGATCTATGATAAAACAAACCAACCAACATGAAAGCAACAATAGTACAATTCAATGACAACCTAAACATGTGATCAAGGAATCATGTAATAAAAGACTAATCATTTTATGGGAAGGAGACATGCCACAGTATTATATTAATGAAAAGTAGAAGATACAAATGAATTGCCTTGATGTTGCAAGTTCCCTTTTAGTGTTCCTTTGTTCCAACACACACATACACTTTCTTTGAAATTCGCATGAAGGTAATCCACAAAATCTTGATAGACAAATAGAGGCCTCAAGCATCACTAGGAATAAGATTCTTCATACACTCTTCAGCCTATGTCTTCAGCCTATTCTTTCATCAATTCTCTGCTTAATCTTGCTTAACCTTTTCCATGAGAAGCCCATGATTATATAGGAGAAGGTGAATTGGTTAAAGGGATGAGGATGATCCCACCAAATTAGAGAAACTAGTAGGATCACAACCATACATAAACCACCTCACATTCTAGAATATTCCCCTTCTAGAATCTTCGTGAAACCTCTTTCCTCTTTTAGCTTTGGAACACCGCTGCACCCTGCCTATATAGAAGCCTACGGAAATCATAGATTTCCACACTAAGTAATATATGAAGCCTGCAGACCGTTTCTAAAAGGTATCCTTGTAGAGGAGGAAATAAGTTTCTTTTCTTGGGCAAAAAGTCATGTTGGGAGCCTGAACACATGTTTGTGAAATCATCATTAGGGTGACCAAAATAATGTAAAAAATTTGTTGCAACAACAAAAGTTTCAAGCACAGGTAGAGGCTCTATAGGAATCCATACAACTGGAAGAGAACCAATCAGTGATGATTTTAGGGGCTAAATTTCGCTCATGGACTAATTTTCCATGGTTTTTCCAAAAACTATATTCGCTATTTTAAAAATGATTCGCCCAAATTCTATATGATAAAATTATTTTACATTAAAAATCACCAAAATTTTATAAAAACTATACAAAATCCTTAGAAATTTGAATATTTTTACAAAAATATCGCCAATCATTTATAGTTGGCATATGAAGGATTAGTAAGATTCACCAAGGTTTCTACATTTTAAAATAAATTTTTATCCTTGAAATCATCCCTGGAACCAATATCAGAAGATGGATCCATCCATAGAGGAGATGAAGGAGGATTTGAAGAACTTAACATTCTAGCTAAACCAGAACAAAGGTAAGGACAAAAAATAAGTCGTTTGGTGTACCACATGTAGGACAAAAGGACACCATAAAAATGATTGTCCAAAATTCATGTAGTACATGGCAGTAGGAATTTCAAAGTTGTTGCCAATAGGAGGACTAAGGTTTGAAATATGTAAGAAATAGGGACATGATCCATATCACTGCCCAATGATGCAGAAGTACCAGACAATGCCAAAGATCTGATATTGAAACTTTTGCAAGTTAGTAGGACATGATGACGAATATTGCAGAACCATGGACCTCATGAGGGAAAGAACATCAGATGCATATAGGGTGCATAAATAAATTATGATCGAGAAAGTCGCACCATATTTTAACCAAGTACCATCCCCATATAACACCTTGCATTGAAAATATAACACTGCGCTACAACAATATAACGCTGCGCAACCACAATACAATACCATGCAACCGCAATCCCATGTAGTATAACCAAGCGCCTCAGTATAATGAACCACGAGGGGTTCTATCTGGATACAGAGGTGGAGGAAGAGAAAGAGGAGGCTTTGGAAGAGGTAGAGGACCAGTGGTATGCCACAACTGTCAATAACTAGGACACTATGCAAGATAATGTCCACTTCCACCCACGACCTATATGTGTTGTCACACATCAGATCATGACACAGAAGAATGTCTGACACTATTAGGGAAGATCCAGGAGAAGAGAAATCAAAACAATCATAATTTTAAGTGGATTTCGGTAGAAGCGAGGGATGAAGGAAGAAACATCAACATAGTTACACAGGGAGGAGATAAAATAGGAAACGATGCAGTAAGGCAAGAGCCAACACAACACCAATGGGTGAAAAAGAATGTCCAACCAAAGAAGCAGTTTGATGCATAGAACGAAAATGATATATTAAAGAAAGCTAGAAAATAATTTATGAATCCAGACATTGCATTGACATCAACTGCACAATATAATAAGGAAGTACCAGCGTACAAGATGCCTCCATTGTTGGATCACACCGAATAAACACAACCACTGGGACAAGTAAGTACGATTACGGGTTTTTTTCAATCCTATGTTAAACTACTAAATGATCCATCCTTTATTAAAGTATTACAAAATATTCTAGAAAGATGTAGCATAGATGTAGAAGGAAATCTAGAACAGAAAAAAGTTAATCATCTGCATACAAGACAGAGAACAAATAGAGAATTCATACTGAATGCCAGCATTGGATATTTCAACATGGGGGATATTATACTGGATTTAGGATCCAAAGTAAATGTATTACCTAAGAAGACATGGCAATGTGTGGGAGAACCCACATTAGGATATTCACCTATTCAGCTGAAACTAGCAAATCAACACAAAGTTCTACCAATTGGAAGGCTAAAAGGGGTGACAATATATTTGGATGGAGTGTGCACTAAAGCCGATTTTGAAGTAATCGAGATAGTGGATGGCACAACACCTTATCCGACATTTCTTGTCTTGGATTGGGCATTTGATAACCAAGCCATAATCAACTTAAAGATAAGGAAGATGACATTCGAGTTAGGAGAATACAAAGTCATTGCGCCATTGGACCCATCAGAAGGGGGGAAATTTGTAGAACCTACTTTCTTGGACTTGGAGGAAATTAACTAGTTGTACAAAACAACCACACAAGAAGAATATTATGTGAACCCTACTACAGATGGGGTACTCAATTGGAGAATCATCACCTCATGTGCGTCAGACTTAGATAGAGGCTTAGAAAATTGGCAACATAGGTTACATGAAGTCTCCACAAGAAGATACACAAGAATATACTGCGCAGTAAGATAGGTAGGTACAGAGATAAGGGAACCTCCAAACTTCCATGGGGTGAATAAATTAGAATTATTATTAACACGGTACAAAGATGAAGTGTTAGACAATCAAAGGCTATTAACCTTGGATAGAACACTCAATGCAACACCTGCAAGATGGTGGGGTGTGCATAAAGAAACAGTTGAATATTGGTACCAATGTAAGCAGTTACTGTGCATTAGGTTTGGAGCAGAACAAGGAAGAAACCAACTACAGAAATATGATGAATGGGGGGCACCAACAAAAAACTTGGAGAAGTGCAAAATGATATGGAAAATGACACCACCGGAGGAATGGCCTCATCATTTTTTTCACACATTAGAAGGGATCCCAAAAAACTGGTATACAGACCAGGAATTGCATAGAGGAACTACACACTGGACAATATTACAATAGAACTTTATAGTCACTTTCTCATTTGTGCATGAGAAACCCAACATAGACTCAACACTAAAAAAAATCAGAGGGGTGATATTCATTAAACAACCACAAGTTGAATTCATGAAATAAGAACAACATCAAAACAAACCGACTCTAAAGGAACTATTGTCATGCTATCACATGTAGGAAGAAGCACCAGATTAAGATGACCCGAACAATACTCAGATTGAGGAAGTTGACGGAGAAAGAGAAGTGGAAGGTCCACCTCTGGAATCAAAAGTATTTGTTGTGCTGATCAAGGTGAAGAAATTCAACATTGGGACAGTTGAGAACCCCAAAATGGCCAGCATTGGAGATTATTGGGATGAGTAGACAATGGGAAGCATAACAAAGTTACTACGCGAGTAGAGTGACATGTTCCCAAAAACGTTCACAAAAATGAAAGGCATGGAAGGAGATCTAGGAGAAATGAGCTAATCGCTCAGATCTAAGGCAAGATCGATTAGAAAATGACCATACAGAGTAAACCTTATATATAAGTAAAAATTCAAAGCCAAAATCAATATCATGTTGGAGGCTCAAATCATAGAACCTGCAGAGGAATCTAAATGGGTAAGCCTGATGGTATTTTAGGAGAAGAAATAAGGGGGGATAAAAATATGTGTCAATCTGAAGAATTGGAATGATGCATGCCTACATGACCCGTTCCCTACTCCTTTCAAAGATGAGGTGTTGGAAAATGTAGGAGGACAGGAAGCTTATTCATTCACTGATGGATTCTTGGGATACCATCAGATCAAGATAACACCGGAAGATAGATACAAGAACAATTTTTCCACGGAATGGGGATCCTACTAGTATATAGTCATGTCGTTCCTATTGAAGAATGCACCAACAATATTTTCCAGAGTAGTCATAGATGCATTCAAAGAATTCATCCACTAGTTTCTAGAGGTATATCTAGATGATTGGACAGTCTATAGCCTGTTGAAAGACAATGTAGAGGTGTTGAGAATGATGTTATAAATATGCAGGCAATGTTAGATATTGCTAAATATCAAGAAGTGCATATTCATAACACCTTTTGGGATACTATTGGACCATATAGTATGCAAACAAGGCTTGCTAGTAGATCCTGCCAAGATTGCAGTAATTGTTAATATATCACCACCAAAATTAGTCCGTCAGTTGAGCGTGACATTAGGACACACAGGAAACTACATGAAAGTTATAAAGGGGTATGCACAGATAAATGCACCAATGGAGAAATTGATGAGAAAAGACAACAAGTTTCAATGGAATTAGGAATGTCAGAGCAGATTGAACACCCTGAAAGAGAAGATGGTAACCGCATTAATACTAGTATTTCCAAATTGGGAAAAGACGTTCCATGTGCATGTAGATGCATCACCCATAACACTTGGATCTATTTTGGCACAACCAAGATCATGAGAATTGGACCAACCTATATCATTTGCTAGCATAAAACTATCAGAATCGAAGAAAAATTAGAATACCACAGAGAGAGGAGGCTTATCTATGGTCTATGCACTTCAGAATTTCATGTATTATTTTTTGGGAAAACATTTAAAGATGTTCACAGACCATTCATCTCTCAAATACCTCGTCAACAAGCTAGTGTTGGGGGGGAGAATTTGTAGATGGTTATTATTGTTCCAGGAATTTGACTTTGAAGTGATAGTCAAACCAGGGAAGTTGAATGCAAGACCTGATCACTTGCTAAGGATCACTAATGGGGAGGAACCTACAAATATAGAGGACAAATTTCCCAACGCACGCCTATTTTCATTCCAAATAGTCGATGCATACTTCGCAGAAATCATCCAATACTTGAGTACAGGGACTATGCCACATGAATTCAACACTGCGCAGAAGAAAAATCTGGTAGTCAGGGCTGCAGACTATCAATTGATTGTAGGACACTTATACAAAATGGGTGAAAATATCATATTGAGAATATGTGTTCTAGAACATGAAATACCTAGGAGTTTAGCAGAATCCCATGAGGGAATAACATGAGAACATTATGCAGGAAAAGCTACCGCACAAAAGGTATTGAGCGTAGGACTATGGTGGCCAACTGCTTACAGAGAATCAAAGGACTACTACCAGAAATGTGATGTATGTCAGAGGGATGATAAACCAAATAGAAGGGATGACATTCCCCTAAGACCACAAGTAACATTGCAGGTATTCGAAAAATGGGCAATAGGTTTTGTGGGACCAATTAACCCACCAAGAAAATGATCAGGAGCGAGGTACATTATTAGTGCGGTAGAGTACTTAACCAGATGGGTAGAAGCAACACCAATAAAAATAGTACAGCGCGGAGACAACAACAAAATTCTTGTTTGAGCAAGTGATCACTAGATTTGGATGCCAAAGGATTTTGATAAGTGACCAGGTCACTCACTTCATTAACATCATTATTAAGGCTATGACTGAGGAGTTTGAAGTTTATCATCAAAATATTACACCATATCATCCTCAAGAAAATGGAATAGTGGAATCCTTTAACAAAATTCTCGAGAATGTACTGACAAATATCTGCAATGTTAATAGGGAAAATTGGGACTTGAAGATACCAACAATGCTTTGGGTGTACAATACCACATACAAAAAATTAATAGGGAAGACACCATTCATATTGGTGTATGGAGAAGAAGCAATGGTGCCATTAGATTTTTTGGTACCTAGTTTGCACATAGAATCAATTAACAACATGATAGAGTGAGGCACAATATAGGAAAGGCTAAGTCAACTGATGATCATGAAGGAAGATAGGATTCTAGCAGGGTTTCACCAAGAAGTACAGAAAGCAAGGGAGAAATCTTGGCATGATAGACACATCAAGAAGAAAAATTTCAAGGAGGGAGACTTAGTCTTGGTGTACGACAGTAAATCTCTTCAGCACCTAGGAAAAATTAGAATGCATTGGTTAGGACCATACAAAGTAAAGACTGTCACAGATGGTAGAGATATACAGTTGAAGTATTTAGGAGGAACATAACTCAGAGGGATGATAAATGGGAGTCGACTGAAGCTGTATAGGGACAATCAACCTCCTAGCACTTAAAAGAAAAAAAATGAAGAAATAGAGGGGTTACCATGTCGGACATCAAAAGATAGAAAAAAAGGCATAGCACACCGAAAAGAGAATGTTCACACACACTCGGAAATGTTAGCGTGAAAGAGAAAGGACCAATGCTCACTAAAAGGAAGAAACAACGAAAATGGAGGGTACGGAAAATAAGCACCAACGGATGACAACGATCAAAACTGAATGACAAGAATGATTGAAGGGATGTCGCATTAATCGTGCCAACTGGTGACAACAAGGGAACTCAATGGAAAGTATGTGGGAAGTGACAATTCATTCCAAACATAAGATGGGTAACGTCTCCAAGAAGTTTCACACAATTCCTATATAAGGTAAGCAGGCGGGGATCGAAAGGGTTATTGTGAAATTGAGAAAATCACAGAGCGACATAGTATACAAAGAAGAGAGAAAGTTTACAGAAGTTACATAGAAAACTAAGATCGGCGGACAACACATTTACCACCATGGAACCACCCAAGGTAGGAGCATTGATCCAAGCCTACATACGACATCAAGGCAACCTCAGATCACCTCAACAACCACATGAAATACAATAGCAACCACCTCGACGTCCATAGTATGAAATCATGTCACCCGATATGGTACCAGGAAGCACCAAACCAGTGGTGGAGGAAACGCAACAGAAAACACTAGTGGGCATGGATATTGATATGCCAGAAGTAGGATAGAGCTAGTAGACCCATGATAGAGGAAATTCTTTGTGCTCTGAAATCCCTGAAGAATCCTCGAGGGTTAATGGGATAGTCCCTAACCAGGCAGAAATGACTGCACCAGAAAGGTCACACACAACCACGCTGAAGAAGCCACAGGAGAGCGTAGTAGAAGATGTCACCAGCCGGGAAGAGGAGTATGCAGAAGACAAAACAATGGAGGATGGAACTTCAAGTCAGCCACCACAATGCAAAGGAAAGAAACCAGTAGCAAGATCATTGCACAAGCAGGTTGTCATAGCCATAGTCTTGTTGTGCATTTTGGGAGGGGTCTGTGTCGCAAGTAACCTATTAGGCTACATGGTAAAACTACGGTACTCAGATCACGATGTGACTGACATGGACAAGTTTATGAATTTTAGCAAGAAATTTTACCTCGATACTGTGGGTATAGAACACTTCAGCAAACCAATTAACCAACCAAAACAATGGGCTTCCAGAATGGACAAAACTATTATTCTAGGCCTATTGGAGATCCTACACTTTGGAAGGGGCCGAGACATAACCAACTGTGTCAAAAATTTGATGGTAGTTACCCATGGAGGATACCTATGGGTGGAAGATCCTGTATCAATAGAAATAGAGCTCATTACATATATTATAGGGCTCCCACCACGGGGGGAGACACTCGTGTAGTTCCTCAATGACAAGACGAAGGAGAAGGGACTGGAAAAGGAAATGAAGAAGATGCATGGTACAGAAAGAGGGTCGTGTAGAATCATAATTAAGAACATTAGTGACACAACAACAAGGATGACCAAAACAATCATGGTGTTCAAGTTACTCAGGAAGTGTCACAAGGAAGAAGTCCCTATCGGGGTCATCACAACGACAACATAGTGTGTTAAGGGAACTATACTTAGCTGGGCCTCATACTTGTTGAATCTATTCCTGGAATACTGCAAGGATGTGCAAAACCTAAGGACAAAATTTCACTATTATTGGCTACTCATCCTGATCGCCTTGGTCGGATGGAGGGACCCTATGTATACATAATTTTTCGAGAGATCCAATCATTTTCACGTGACACGATACCTATCACTAGGGAGCACTTCAGACCCTAAGAAAAACAGTGTTAATGCAAGCATGTTCGTAGGGTATTACAACAATGTACAAGAAATAATTGCCAACACTTAGTGGATTGTGCCATAAGTAATCACACAATATCAGGGCATAGCCAACTTCAAAATGAGAAGGCATACAGTATGGATCCAAGCATGGAAGGATCCCGAGAACCAATGGCTACAACTGTGGTACTGCATCAAGGAAGATGATGTATAAATGGCCATCAAGGATTGGGATTGGATGATGCTAGACTTGAATCAAGAGATGTCCGTGAATAAAGATCCTGATGTAGGGAAATAACATACACCTATAGGAGACAAAATGATTCCCATGAATACAAAGACAGGTCAAAAACTAGTGCAACAAAAGAAAGGGGGTGTGTCCAAGAAAGGCACCCATGTGGGGATGAAAAAAAACACCCAGGCATCGCAGGAATAGGAAAAAAAGACCGAGACAACACAGGGGACCACATCAAGTGCTACTCAACAGAAACAAGGCTAGACTAAGAGGCTAATTATACAAACGTGGGGTGCACACAAGAAAGATAAGGCACAAAAAATTCCACAAGAATATATGATCATGGAGGATGATGCGTACCTCGTGGCCCAGATGGTCCAGGATCAAACAACGAAATATTTTGATGAAGCCCAGCGCCAAAGGGACATGATTAAGAATGAGCTGGCAGACATGAGGCAACTCCTTGAGCATATCATAAAAAAATAGAGGGTCGGTAGAGGAATATAATCAGTCCCCACAAAATCACAGACAGAAGCCAAGCCTGGATCGAGCGAGCAGGATAACATCCATACGACAACACAAATGAGCTCGACATTTCACGTCACACCTAGCATGTTGTGCATGGATGTAATTATGGTTCAGACAACTTTGAAAGATCTATCCCAAATACAATTGGTTATGACTCGGATACCAACCAAATCATTATATAAACTGCAATTCAATGTCGCACAGGAGGTACAGTCACGTCCATGCACAAATGCAACAGAACTAAAACAAATGAAGGACATAAGAGAAGATTTGGAATTGGAGCTTAAGTGGGTCAAGATCAAGAGAAAAGATGAGAAATATCACGCAGATAGGCTTGAGTAGGGATTGGTTGTATCCTATGACAAAATTCCAAAGAGCACACAGACAGAAGAGCTCACGATGACACATAATATTGATCATATTGTGCAGACAATCGACCAATACAAGTAGGAGATTGAGAGCCTTCGGGAAAAACTCATCCCTACTAGTCTCCTAGAGGTGAAGGATAAAAGGAAGCAAGAAGTAGCAACACAGATAGAGGAGATGGAGTGACAATTCCGTGCAGGTGTCGAATTGTTCGATAAAGCAACACAACTATGGAGGAAGATGAAGGAGGATAAATAGGTCTCGAAGTGGGACCAGGAAGAGGAGAATATAAGTGCAACTATATAGTACCTCAAGTAGAGGCAGAAGGCAATGCCTATCATTGAGCGCCTAAAAGGAGAACATGATATGAAGAAGCTACAGGAAGAACTCATAGCCACATAGACACAGAAGAAGGAGCACCAAGCTCAAATGGAACCTCTCTAAGAGAGGGTAGTGGAGGACATTGCATTGAAAGAAGAGGCAAATGAGAACATGGAACAAACTTAGTTAGTGTGTGCGGTGAAAGTATTGGACGCACTCAGAGAAAATACCATGTAGGCTCAAACACAAGAAAAGGAACTCACAAAGAAGTTCCATGATCTCGCAGGAGCTATTGAAGAAGTGCACAAAGTTTAGGTGGCTCGGGACGAGCCACATTTCACTGTTGGGGGATTTTTGGATGCAGGATGAGTTAGGAATAAAGATTATTTTTGGAGGAGAATCATGGAAGGAGGAAAGGACAGCTGGAAGGAAAAGCAACATGTGTAAGAGAAGAAAGAAAGGTATGCATGCAAGAAAGACCTAATGACGCTAGGTTTAGGGTTTTTTTAATGTATTGTAATGGTCGGTGAGCCAAGGATATAAATAAGTAGTACTTAGGAGGAAGAGAGGGAGAGATAAAGAGAGAGAGAGGGAGAGACAAAGAGAGAGGGAGAGAGACATGTGTAGAGGTACAAAGAGGAGAGAGAGTTGTAAGCACTGTACAAGTCATTAAGCTGGTTAGCTAGGGGAGTAGTGAGCGACTCGATCCTGAGGGTTAGATTGCAGGCTAAGGAGCCTCGTGCGATCTATTCAGCCTCACAGGGATTGATGATTGATGAGCCTGCTGGAAGGAATGAGACCTAAGATTGTAAACACATGCGACATGATATACTATTGAACCATAATAAAATCTTGAGAGCCAGAGCCTTGTTGACATAGCTTAGGAGGGGGTGAACCATAGTAACACATGTGTTATGTGAATGAATGTATGCGTCTTTATTGTTAATTAATTGCTAAATGGTAGATGAATGAATTAACTAGTTACATCTAGTATTCCACATGCATGAATAGAATGACTGTTATAAGTAGATGTTAGACAAAATGAATAAAGATTACAGAGTACAACCACATACCTACATCCATTCCTAAGTTGCAAACACCTGAGTATTGCAACCACCCATAGAGTTATCTCGGGTGAGACTGCGAAGTACACCCTATGGGTTGTATTGCCTTTTGGTCTACCAGAGGGATCGATAGTTTTAAAGGGATTTTGTTGGGAGATTATCAAATATGAACTAGGGTCAATCTATGATAGTAAGATAGAATCATAATAACCCATAAGAAATCCTGAGTAAGACAAATACCAATAGAAGACTAAAATCCAACACACACACACACACACACACACACACACACACACACACACATATATATATATATATGTTCATTAAGGTTGGTTTCCATTGATGTCAACCCTTGAAAAAAGCCCTGTAGCACAAGGTTTGGGTAATAGACCCAAGATTGTTTGATGTAAAGATGAATCATTATTGTCTTGTCATGGGTGATAAGAAGTAAAGATGGATGAACTCCAAAGTGGCCCCCTTATGGTGAAATCCCTCATGGGAAGATGCTTTGCAGAGTGACTTATCCCATAAGTATGGTTAGAGAACCCATGCTTAATTGTGGAATAATGAGATGAAGGACAATGAATTTGTCAGTGAAGCTATCCTATATGGATAATTCTTTTCATGCCATTTTTGGTGGTATGTGGAACGTCACATAACTCCTCACTGTTAGAGAGTTATGACCATATGAAGTTGGAGAACCCCTCATGAATCTTATATAAGCCCCCAAGTGTCAAAGTGCTTTGAAAAATAAATTATTTTAAATGAAGAATCCCTAAAATAAGTAAAGTGTAAGGCTACATGATGATATAAATAAGAGGCAAAGCTCACTCATAAAAACACACTTGTACATATTGTATATCTATATTCTTGTGTAAAGCTTCTTGTAACTACTTGTGGATATATCTAAAGTGGCGAACGTCTAAGGTAGCATGAAGGGTTGACGGAAAAATTATTGGATTCACAAAAAACCCTATTTTCTGAGGCGTACACGGGCTATCTGTGTATAGGGTGAGTACATGTTGATAAAGCCATGAAACTTGAGAAGATGAAGGTGCACGGATATTGGGCTCTAAAGATGTGTTAAACTATAACCTCTATACATCATCCAAAGATAAGCATTGGCGCAAGTGTTTTACTCACTTCTTACATAGGTTCTTACCTTCTGTTTTCAATACCCGTCCTCCAGAGATGCAACCCCTACAAAGGGACATCAATTGTAACAAAAGGAACAACAATCGCTCCATTCAAATAAACAACAAAAGGAACAACAATCGTGACAAGGGAACAACAATCGTTATATTGGGCCAAACTAATGTTGTATTAATTTAGTTGTAGTGCTTGCCCAACTATCTAATTTGTCAACCCGGGGTTCGTAAATTGACGAAGCACACGTAAAGTATATGCAAGATTGAAGCGGGACTAATCTAATCTAATGTTTAAGCTACAACTGAAATTGAATCATTAATCTAGCACACGACTGAGATTGAATCCTTAATCTAACACGCGACTGAAATTGAATTAATATAGTTGCGTAAATGAAATTACTCTAAGAATGGGAAATTGCATGAAGGAAATTAATCTAGGAATGGAGAATTGCATAAAGGAAATTAATCTAGGAATGGAGAACTACATGAAGGAAAAGAAAATACTTCACATGTGAAGAGTTGAATGACACAACAACATATGTGATATCTCACGAATGAAGCAATCTTATATTACAATAATCAAATCAATATTTATAAAAGAATAATGAAAGCATGAAAACTAAAACCATGAATCAAATCTAAGAATCCCTTTCTCTTTTGAATCCTAATGACTATTATGATTCTAATTACATAATCTAACTGAATCCTAATTGAATTCTCATGAAAAGAGATCACTCTCTTTTATACATGAGAGCCTTGAAGATAAGATAACCATCTCATAATTACAGATCCACTTTTCTCTCAACTATTTTCCCATTATTAAAAAATATAATCCCTTCAAATCCTC